>JASCZI010241843.1:59282-74396 GCA_036250425.1 Stylosanthes scabra | reverse complement strand
AAATATATTAATTGTATACGAGTCAGAAAATAAAAAAAAATATATCTATCTTAAATTTTTTTTCACTTCTTTTTTTTCAACCTTCCTCTTCTCCTATTTTTTTTTATTATTATTTTTTTTTTTCTTTTTTTTTCCTCCTTTCTCCTTCTATTTCCTTTGCCGTCCCTCTCCTCCATGGGAGAAATTTTTTTGCTTTTCATCTAATATTATATTATTTTAGTTACTATTTACTATTCATTGTCGACAGTTGGTTTTTTTTTAACTTTATTACATCAAATTTTATTGCGAGTATCATATTAGCTTGATATTAACATAAGAAAAATTTTTAATTGTATAAACTAATTTACACATATAATATTACCTTATTTTAACGGCTAAAGGATAATAAAATAAATCATATTTTAGACAATTATTTTAAGATGTTACAACTTTACCCATCTTTTTATGAATTTTGTCCCCAAAATTCATTTAAGTCGAATGGTAAAAATCTCGGTAGAACTTTTTCATTTCTTCTTCTAATTCCCATGCAATGATAATCTGACTCTGAGTTTTGACAGGGTAAAAGTTCGGACTTCTTAAAATAGCTCATCTCTTCTTAAGTAGCTCAAAGCACCTCTCCATGACATTTCTGGCCGAGGAGTGTTTCTTATTGAAATATTCCTGATATGTTTGAGGTGCAAGGGAATCCGGACCCCATTCTTTTATGTGGTAGCGGGTACTTCTATGGGGCGCTAGAAAACCGGGACCATTGATATAACCACCATCCACTAAGTAATAATTATCTATCAACAACACATCCAAGATTCAAATTTAAAACCAAAACGGTAATCTACTCTAAGACAACTTACTAGTGGGTATAGCTGAACTAAGTTACCATGAGGAACTTTGAGGCTATTGTGACGTGTTATAGCATCCCAGAGTACTCGCGAATCCGACGCGGATCCTTCCCAACCGCTGAGCACATACACGAAACTCATGTCACGAGTACACATTCCTAAAACATTGGTACACACCTTATATATCCTTCCTTGTCCTGTATCTTGGCTTATCACCTTCCGGGACTGTAACCTCTATGTAGGCGCCATCTAATACCCCTAAACAGCCCTATATAGTAAACAGAAACATTTTAACTTAATTAATTAAATTATATGTTAAATGACCAGCAAAAACACACAAAGAAACAAAATTACCTTAAACTTATTCTAGTTGGGATCTGCACAATCCTTTTCAACAGGTATAGGCTTAACAAATAGAATGCTTTGAACACGGATGACCGCCCTTAATACTATATTAAAATATCTACTAACTGTTTTCCCTGGATTGATAAAATCTCACTTGTATGCTACGATTTTTTTTTATGAGCCAAAATTATTAAGAAGGTTGCAACTTGCTCGGGTAAGCTCACACGTCCATCCTAGTCAAACCCACACGGGTCTGCAACAACTCACATAAATTGCATTCGTGTTCATTCTTAACTCTCATACACAATTCCAGTCACCCTTGTCGATAACGCGTTCTAATGCTTCGCGCCTAATCCTATTAGTCGCTCTCCCTCATACACAATCGACCATTATTTTTTCCTCTAAAGTAAACAATCAGCATAAGAACTAGATTCAACAATAAGTTATCATGCCCCACTCTCATCAATAGGTAAAAAGCAACACATATTTTAATTTTTTTCCAACGATTCATTTAACTCTAAAAGAGACACCAATTCAACATACATTAAACTCAAGTCCATACTTAACTAAAACTCACAAACCAAAACAGCATTGTAAGACATAGCATTAAGGCAAGAATACAAGGAAAACATAGTTGCTGATTTCAAAAAATATCTTTCGATTCAAAAAATATGAATCACAATTCTAATGCAAGAATAGTTGCTAATTTCAATAATTGAATAATTGATCATAAAATCACATTGAAGTAAATCAACTGTCCCTCTAAATTTCCTTCCCACTATTCAATTTTTTTTTTGTCTAAGTTTTGAAACGGCCAGTTTAGTCATACAAAGATTCATATTGGTACTTCAACCCAAGAAAATATTATGTTCAAACAAACTTTATAATTTAGATACAACAAGTAACCAATTCAGACACAACAATTAATCAAGACAATCAACATAGCATGAATGAAGAGGGTGGGTGAAAATTTTAAAACCATCTACTTATCCATATTATAGCAAGTGCTGTTATATAACAACTATAATAAAAATTAGCAAGTGCTACTATATATCATATTTACTATTATAAGAACTAAACATATACCTTTATCTTTGAGCAAAAAAATTTAACACAACAGGTTGACATTGAGAACAAAAATAGAAAATTCAAACTACTGAAGGATAATAATCAAATTGGATGAATAAATCAGAAGTCTAGAGTAACATTAGTCAACAAAACAAAACTGAAGCACTTAAATTGTTCCAAATTGTTAGAGCAAAACGGTTCTCAAATACTCATGAAAACTTTGCTTGGGAAGATTTTTGAAAGAATCAACCAAATTCACTTCATTCACATAGACTTCACACAAGGTATTCAAAGGGATTCAACAAAACCATATTCTCATCATAACCCAAAAAAAAAAGAAATTAAAAGGATACCAAGTCCAGCAAGAGAAACCATCAAACTCAGCAATCAAAAAACGATTAGCAATACATAGATTACGCTCAAATCCATAAAAGAAACCACAACGCCAGAAATCACAGACCAACAGACTCAGCAAACTCAGCAATAAAAAACGAACAACAACGCCAGAAACCATCAATCTCAGCAATCAAAAAGACCAACAACGCCAGAAACCACAGACACACGCACAACTCCAACAACAACTCAAAGAAGACAGAAACGACAGATACACGCATAACTCGAAGAAGACAAGAGAAGGACCTACCTTTTTTTTGAGCTTCAGACTTCGCCGATCGTCTTCTCCGACGCTAGATTACCACAGTCCAGACTACGATTTCGCTGCTGCTGCTATCTTGATCTTCTCTTACTCGAGCTAGAGTTCCTCGTGATGTCGAAGTGGGTGAGAGTGGGTGAGGCAGATACAATCGAAAAACCTAATTTAATTCATTGGGGTAACTTTTGAAATTTGATAAATTAAGAATAATAATGAAAGAAAATTTTATTAAAATTTCAGTTTCAATCTTTAGTCTTCTAGTTCCTCCAAAATAAAAATACTGAAAATACTAAAATTCTAAAAACTAAAATTAAAATTTTAGTTTCAATCTCTAAAAAAAAATACAATATTAATTTTCAGCCTCTCAATCCTACTCTCTGTACCTTTGACCAAAGGCAGCCTTTCATACTTGTCGAGAGAATCAAGTAATGCTAGTTTATGTAGGAGCGTGGTATTGATTGAAGTCAGATGTACTAAACAATGAAGAGTATAGATATTAAATTATTCTTTTTTTCATGTTAATGGGATTGGGGTGTTTTGGTCTCTGTAATGTTAACTTATTACCGCGGAATCGCGGATGCTATGATTCCACAGTAACATGACACAACACCACAAAACAATTGAGTAGATAAGTGGATAAGGCCACCAATACTCAAAGCAAGTCATCTCTATTACAAGTTATGACTTGGGCTTAGCCCTTCACCCTTCACCCTTCAGATATTGTATTCCACTTCTTCCCGCGACCAACAGGTATGGTCACACCACCTCTCTCTCTCTCTCTCTCTCTCTCTCTCTCTCTCTCTCTCTAACCAACTTTGATTGTCTTGCAGGAACCACCACCACAACCCCCGGTTGAACACAATGACCGTCAGGATTCGCTTTGCCAGGTTTGGGCACACCCACCGCCCCTTCTATCGTATCGTTGCAGCTGATAGCAAAGCCACCAGAGATGGCGGCGCCCTTGAAATCCTCGGTTTCTATGACCCTTTGGCAGGTTCTATTCTCTTTCCCCTAACCCCTCTTCTCTCTCCCTCCTTCTGTTTGTTATATTGTCAATGTCAAATCATAATTCATCAACTGAAGCTGAATTTGGTTCGTTTTTATGATTAACCCAAATCGTTTAAGTAATGGTATCTCTTGTTATTAGTTGTAATCTTAAGTAGTTTCATGCTTCAGTTTAGCGCAATGTAATTAGGAATGAGGAGGAGGACCAGGGATGCTATTTGATTTCTTATTTCTTTCTTCTTCTTTTTTTTCCACAGTGGATGGTAGTGACAGAAAGATGGCTCTCAAATTCGAAAGAGTGAAGTAAGTAAATTTTATATTATATCAGTTCTCTAATACATTTATATCAGTTTGGGGAAATTAGTTATAATTCAAGGGACCATGTTATTGTTAACATAGAAAATGCGAGAATGAAATACCAAAAATACACTATTTCTTATCACTCTTTCCTCAAGTTCACTGGATTTGTTAACATAGAATGTCCCTACAATCATGGCTTTCTAATTGCTGCCTAACTAATTAGAAAAAGAAATTTTCATGTTGGTAATGTTGGGATACAATCAAAAGGACTTGTGTAGGTTTATGTTATGTATTTCTAGGATTTATAAGGATTAAATTACTTCTCAATTGTCTCTTAAGAGTATGTTTGGTTGGAGTAAAAGATGGATGGAATATTTCACTGCTAAGTTTGATATGTAAATTTACACATTGAGTTCATGCATACAAATTTTCACCCCACTTTTTATCTCCAACCAAACGTACCCTTAGAATAAAAGGTGAGCATTTTCTTGTTATACAGCTACCATCCAACAATCCTTATCAATTTATAATGAATAAACCATCCAACTAAACATCTCCGTCACATTTATCCTTGTAAAGGCATTGGCTTTCTGTTGGAGCTCAACCTTCGGAAGCAGTAGAGCGTCTTCTATTGCGAGCAGGATTACTTCCTCCACCACCAGTAGTGGCAGGAGGTGGGCCAGGTGGTGCGAGCTCTGTTGCTACATCCAACGAAGAACAACCAGCTGATGATGGTGAGCTTGACACTCCTCCTATAAGTGCTTCACAAATTTCACCTTTTGAACTAGTTTTTTAGGTTGAATTTTGGTTCACTAAATTCCAATGCCATTATTACAGGTGCATCTCCAGAAGCTATATTTTCAATTGGCTTACAAGTTAACTGAAGAGAATATGTGGCATATGTTTGGAGAATGTGGTTTGAGTTGTGGAAGTATCATCATCACCTAGAGCAAGGACTAAACTTTGATCAAATTGTGCACGCTGTCAAATTGTACTCTGAAATGAACTTGTAGTTTATCTTGCTGTTGAAATTCCTGTTATTTCTGTTTTTATGGAACTTTTGCATTTGAAAGTTGCCTGGATAATAACAGTAGCAGCTCATTTGGTTTGGTATTTATTCTTCTAATCTATCATGGATGCATTTTTTGTGTTGTCTACTATAGTTGATTTATCAGTTTGGTATACATTTTCTAACCAAAATAATGATAATAATCATACATTTCTTAAATTAAGATTGATTTCGAAACAAGTTTCATGTCATGTTAGTATGCTTGCTACCCTATTGATGTTTTCCGTATTCATGTGACAATAACATACTAATTTGGTCAATGACAACGTTTCAATTAGTCTTGTTAAAATTGGTGTGATTGAATCCCTCAATGGCAACATATTGGGAAATGACACTATCCTAGGGTTCATATGGCACCTCATGTCGTGTATACTTAGATGTTTCCTCCTTCCAATTGCTGAAGGGTTCTCTATTGCACCCATTAGCATAAGTTGAGAAGCAAAATTAGGAATGGAGGCTGAGAGGGAGACGTAGTGAAGTTTTTTTTTTTTTTTTTTTGGACAAGACGTAGTGAAGTTGAGATACTGAGATCAAGTGGTCCCATATGACCCATCATGTAGCACAAACTGAAGTGAGAATATTATTAGGTGGCTTATTTTGGGCCACATGAATGAGCTTTGTTACGATTCCCAAAAAGGTAGATATGCCATTTCGACGTTGGCCCTAAATAATCCCGGCCCACAGTTAATTAAGGTTAGGTAGATAGCTGCTTACTGTTAGGTGCGTTTTTGTGAGTGAGATGACGTGGCATAACGTTGCTAGTTCCCGCAATGCAACCACCGTTTCCTTACCACCGATCGGCACCGAAACTTTGCCTATTACCGCAGATACAATTACGAGGTGCCTGCAAAGTGCAAGTACTTATCCATTCTCAATTAAGCTGCTGAGTAATTGGCTCTACTTACTACGCACCACTACTCAATGATTCCATTCCTTTGTGTATACAATGCTGCATTGGAATAAGGAGTGGCTCGGAGGAGTATTTGTATTTGGTGTTTAACTCACTCTATTACAATTACTGAATCGGTTCCGAATTCTGACACATGGCTTCCATGCACATTCTCGCCGACAATAAAGCCACCGAGCCAATCCACCGTATAAGAAGAAAAAGGGAAAAGAATGTCTTATGCTACAAACTTAAAATAAGAAAAAGAAAAAGAAAAAGAAAAAAAAGAAAGATAAAATTCCTGAATAATGGGAGCATGAATTACGAAATGAAACATAGTACTGTGCCTGTGTCTGCGGGTCTTGCATGCTATATGCTATACTCATCTTTACTTTAATTTTGCCTTATTATTTCTACAACGCCTAATAACATTTACTAATTTATTTTTATGTATACTATTTATAATATTTTATTTTTTAACTCTTGTATTAATCATATTTAGTACTGTTTATTTAGTAGGCGAAGGAAAGAGATAAGATGATGAAGGGGCCAGGGGTGGGTCCAGTCGATTGCTAGAAATGGCACGTAAAGGAAAAAGGAACGAAGACGTGGCCATTGGACTGAGTTTCCTAAAATAGAATATTACACAGATACGCAAAGGCAAACCCTTCACTAACACAAATCAATATCACAATAATCAATTCATTATTTAATTTCTACATTTTTTTTTCTCTTCTATAAATGGAAGTTAAAGCCCACACACCGTGTGCACCACTTTTTCTCATTCTCTCGGTTACTCCCAACACTTCACTTTCACACACACACTCTAATCTCAGCATTAACATCGAATTGAAGGAAATTCTAGAATGATGGTTGCTCACGACGGAAGCGGTGGAGGCCAGACTCGTTCACAACAAGAACTGGAAACAGTGAGAGTGAAATCAGAGCAAGTCACGTCTCCCTGCTACTACTTTGATCAAAACGACGACGTTAAGAGTAACTCGGAAGTGACGGAAGAAGATGAAGAAGAAGAGGCTCGCGTGAAACAAGAGGTTGCTGATGAAGGCGCCGTTAACTTCTCCTCATCTTCGTCGTCGGTCGAGTTGCCGAAACCGATGGAAGGCCTTAATGAGGCGGGTCCGCCACCGTTTCTAAGGAAGACTTTCGAGATGGTGGAGGATCCGGAAACCGACCCGATTGTCTCTTGGAGCCAGAACCGCGATAGCTTCGTCGTTTGGGACTCTCATGAGTTCGCCAAAGTTCTTCTTCCAAAGTATTTCAAGCACAGCAACTTCTCCAGCTTCATTCGCCAGCTCAATACCTATGTGAGTAATCTTCAACACTTCAATCACTTTACTTTTTCGACACACTCCATGTGTTTGATTAAAAGCGTGCTTGAATTAGCATTTTCAAACTCAAGTTTGAATGAATTTGATAATTGTATCCAGATGTGTGAGTTTGTGTCAGCGGATTTATGATTGGCAACTCTATACCAAAATTAATTTTGATAAAATGTTCTGTCACCTCAATTTTTGTGTGCTTTTATTATAATCAATTTCTTTTAAGGATTAGCATGCATGTTGTATGTAGTTTAATTCTTTAAGATGAGATTGAAATTCTTTTTATCGTTAAAGTTGTAATGTTAACTTTGGTGTATTTAATAGGGGTTTAGAAAGGTTGATTCAGATCGTTGGGAATTTGCAAACGAAGGATTCCAAGGAGGGAAGAAGCATTTGCTGAAGAACATAAGGAGGAGAAGCAAGTACAACAAACTGCATCAAGGAGCTTTCATCAACCCTGCAAAGCCTTGCCTTGAGGCTGAAGTTGAGAAGCTCAAGAAGGACCAAAACATACTCAAACTTGAAATTCTCAAGCTCAGACAACAGCAAGAGAATTCACACATTCATCTCGCAACCGTTCAGGATCGGATTCAGAGCGCCGAGACAAAGCAGTATCAGATGATATATTTCCTCACCAAAATGGCCAAAAAGCCACTGTTTGTGGAACAGCTCCTGCAAAAGGTTAAGAGGAAGAGGGAGATCGATGGCGCCGACATGTTCAAGAGGCCGCGCAGATTGCTGGAACCAGCCCCTAGTGGTGTTGATTATAGATCCCAACAAGGTCATGAACAATTTGCTACATTGCAATCTGAACTCGATGGACTATTGTCTGAAAATGTGATGTGCACTAGCAATAAGATGGATCACACTGTTCCTTCTCCTCTGGAGGGTGAGTTATGCAACAAGGTACAAGGCCTTAGAAGCTATGGTTCTTCAAGGGGGAGTGATGTACCTTCTGCTTATCATGCTATGTCAGAGAATCTATTGGCAGAAAATAATGGAGGTGCTGATGAAGAACTTGATGTTAATGACTCAAATATTTATCTTGAGTTGGAGGATTTGATTACTAAGCCAACAGATTGGGTTGGTTCTGCATCTGTTGGTGGCTTGGTGGGACAAACTAGTTGAATCTTACATAAATGAATGACTTGATAATGGTAAAAAACTAAACACTCAAATATTTAAGGCTCTTTATTTTCTGGCAGGGTCCAAATTGTTGATACTATGTTTAGTTTAGCCTACCAGTTCCTATGTTTCTGTTGTTTCCTTAGTGTTAGGACTTATTGGCATGTAGGAATTCACATATGAGACTGTTAATTGCTTATCCTCGTATGTTGAAGTAGTTGCTAATTAATAACCTTATGTAATATATACAATAGTATACTTCTGTAAAATTTTAGTAGCTTGGTTTTTACTAAAGAAGGATGTAATGGAAATTAAAAAAAAAAAAACGATAACTAGTTTTAGATGCCAGAAGTATACTACCAATACAAGAAAAATTAACAATTACTTATTGCAATGTCCCCAACATAGGATCATTCGCTTCCATTTTGATCGAGACAAGTGTATTGTGAATCAATTAGGTGTCAATCAACATCTTTATTTTTAGCTATAAATGAATAAAATACAATAGATGTGGACAAATTATGCTTCCCGAAGTATAACATCCAATTGGTTGGTGGACAAGTATTCATACAGTAATAGTAATAAAGTAATAATAATGAATTATAATGTATGGTAAGGTGTGTGCATTTTGAATTTTGGTAGCACAGGTTGAAGATGATGAATGGGCATTGAGGTTTGAGGCTTGCCGCGTGTTATTCCCTTTTCGATGGGACTCTGATCTCATCAAACATGCTGCTGAGTTAACGATAAGGTTTGTAATTCACAAGAGACACTTTAATGGTTAACAGATAGATAAGTAGCTATCAAATCTACAGTAATCATCACTAATCAGTACATGCATTTTAGAAGACTCTGGCGTTTTCTGCCGCATCAAATTCTAACCATATATGTAAAGGATTTGCCGACTCTCAAGATTCACACTATAATTTTCACTTCCACTATTCTGCTAATTACCTCAAATCACTTTAAACTTCAATCTTGTGCCTATTACAAGTATTCAAATTCTAACATCTCGATGTTCTTATTAGTGCTAGTGTTTTTTTTTATTCTACAAATAGCTTCGAATACTATTTTTTACAACGAGAAAGAGAGTAATGACATATGAGCTACGATTGATTGATTGACTATTTAGTGTCGATTGATTGACTGTTTAGTGTCATGCTTAATTTATATGTTTTATTTCTCTCTCTTTTTCTTTATTAAAGACCTTTCTTAATATCAAGTCCAAAAAAAATATAGTATTAATATAATAAGCCTAAAGGTATAGCAAAAACCCTACCCAACTCAAAAATTAATCGAAAATTTCAGTAATATGACTAACGTACCCCCGATTAATTGTATATATCAGCAAATTGGGCCATTTATCAGAATGGACCCAATGGTCCATTATCAGGTATGGTGTGTTTTATTTGATGTTCTTTTGTCACAACCAGAAAAAAAAAAAAAAAAGACATTCTCCTTTGTTAAGTACTCAAGTTTTCATAGCATCCATCTTATGATATATATATTTTTTTTGGTGACTATCCATCTTATGATATGATTGCTATTTATTTTACATAAAAAATATTAGAAATGCTTAAAATACACTAGCACTGCACACCATTATAATTTGTGATATTAAGATGACAAAAAACTGATTTTTCATACTAATGCATAGACCTTAATGAGTTAATAAATTAATGCAGTATATTAGAGTACGAGGACTACTCTAGAAACACATCAAATCAAAGAGATACAACGGAAATATTAGCAAATTCAAGATATCTACTGCTGACTTTTTTTGAGAGTTGAGACATTTGATTACTTGAGAGGTTATGACACTAATTGATAGGCGGCTAATATAGCCAGCTGTGAGTGAAAAATAATATATATTATTATATATTTATAACTTGTTTTCTTCCTGTCTTTTTTGCTTTTATATATATATATATATACATATATCCATCGCTGTGTGTATATATTATGTTTTGTTCCAAGCACCAAAATCATAACATATATAGTTGTCAATCTCCTGTTTAAATTAATTTGAATGGGTACCTAATAATTTGATCCGATTAAGGGGTGTAGTAACGAAATCAATCAATAAATAAACAATAATAATGATGAATGAATTATTGCATGCTTTTTCCATCTCATTTTCTTGGGAGACTTGCATGGCATGGCCCATTCCCTCTGTTATGCCCTTTTTCACTTAATTTTCTTTCGCTTTATATCTAATGATGATAATTTACTTTGGATATTATATTATAGAAATAGCGAATATTGTACCAAACTCTTTGCATTATATATATGGATATGAGAGGCAAGTTGTGGAGACAAACCAAAGTTGTAACATAATAATGTATGTGGTAATATATAATTTGAAACCGATAATGTTGGGAAATTGAGCCGGTTTTTATGCGCAGTGGAAATCCGACACCATTTTCCATCGAGTATTAACCTCTTCGACAGAAAAATAAATTTGACGAAAAACGTATTTATGAATAGTAACCGTATAGATGAATAGTGCCGTATATGTATACGAGTATAATGCCGACATCCGTATATGTGAACAGTGCATATACGTCTCGATAAATAGTACTGTATGGTATACGTGAATAGTACTATACGGGCACTATTGCATGAATAGTAACTTGCATCATCATTTAATGTGAAAAACCCCAAAATCGGATGAAAATCACGGGCCAAACTCTGAAAAAAAATTCTACTATATTCAGGATAATTACATCATACCCTTTCCACACTCTTACACATCCAAGAATTACATATAGTGTATCACAGTGAGAATCCATTCCTAAAACCAAGGAATAACAGAGACGTTAACCCCCCAAAAACGTTCTCGGTATATAAACCCACACCTTATAATTTTTTGACACTACCCGCACCTCTCAGAGATAAATAACCTATCTCAACATGTAAATAAATCGTTATATTTTCTCACTGAAGTTTCTTTCTCTTCAGTTTGGTACAGAAAATCAAATGAACCTCCTCCTTATTTATAGGCGAGGATCAACGCGTGTGCACAGTAACTTGCACGTTTTTCTTTTCCTTTACGCGTTTTTCACTATTTGCACAGTGTCGCACAGTAACTCGGTTACTGTGCACAAACGCGTTTTCGCCACCAACCCCTTCTAGAAGCACTATTTGCACAGTGTACCATACGAGACTATTTACCGAGACGCACTGTTCACATATACGGATGTCGGCATTATACTCGTATACGTATATGATACTGTTCATCTATACGGTTACTATTCATACATACGTTTTTCATCAAATTTATTTTTCTGTCGGAGAGGTTAATACTCGGTGGAAAATAGTGTCGAATTTCCGCTGCGCATAGACACCGGCTTAATTTCCCAACAGATAAGAGGAAGGATAAGAAAACCAAACACACGTACATACCCTCTAAACCAAATCACCGACGAGTTAACATAAAAAAATAGTGCTTAATAATCAACAAAATTCAGGCAATATCACCCAACAAATTAAATTAAATATTCTATTTATTTAGGTTTCGTATGTTCTGTTTATATTGTTAGTTGCTATAGGTTTTAGAAGTTTTATTTCTAAAAAAATTATGAATATTTCAGCGTTATGAATTTTCTATTTTTATAGGTTAATTTATATTAATCAAAAAAATATTAATTACATATGCTTTTTCTTTATAAAAATATAGACGGTACTAGTCAAAGTCTAGCTATTACAATTTATTAGTTTTGACCCACAGTTAATCAGTAATATTTACAAAGGTTAGCTAAAAGTTAGTATAAAATTGATTGAGTTAAAAGTATTTTTAGTTGTTAAAAAAAAAAAATTAAGTGTTTAGTTGTTGATTAAAATTATATTGACTAATATAAATTAAAATTGTCAATCTTCTAATTTTTTTAAAAAAAATATAATTAATTAGTGAATTAGGTTAATATGTTATATGTATGTGTTGACTTATTTTTTATTAAATCATTAATTAATATATAGTATAGCATAATACTAATTAATGCCATTGTTCTTGAAATATTTTGGTACAGGATTTATTGGTTATGAAATGTTAGGTAAGAATGAAGGGGCTGCTAGCGGTTTTGAGTTTTGACATCAAATTCGTGAATAGTGTTACGCTGATTGAGAATAACAACAAATTATTGAAAGTCAAATCTATAAATTTTGTTGAAACGTGAGGGAAATTAAAACACACTATTAAAAGTGCTGTTAGTAGTATAATAATAATTTAAATGATTTATATTTGAAATGTACGCCATAACAAATTAAATTAATTAAAGTGGTCAAATACTTGACTGCAAATAACACCATAAATTGTTAAGTTTTAGCTCAAACGTCATTTGTCATCTTTTTCCTAGTAGAGATTTCGGATTCGAACTTCTTTCTCGACATATCTTTAATAAAAAAAATATCACCATAAATTTATGTTACAATATTAAAATAAATATAAGTAATTTTAAATGGCAAGATAAGATATATAATAATTCACATGTTTTATGGAATAATTTCGTCTTAAGAGATAATCATAGGAATTCTAGAAATTAAATTTTGTTTAAGAAGACCTTAATGGTCATATGATATCCTTCGTTCTTCTCATAAAGAAGGAGCAAGGAAGGCACCCAAAACGTACGTGTGGCTTTAGAAAAAATGCAACAAGAAATTTCCATGATTAAAAAAAAACATGAAGATTGAAAAAGAGAGGGCTTGAAGAAAGAATAGAATAGAATGGTATTGATATTTGACCATGCATGTTGACCTGACTCACGTGTTGACACTTTGAGAAATGAGAATACGAATTTCCCAAAAGCAAACCGTGAAATCTACACAACTTACTATACATGCTCTAACTATATAGTCCATGTGAAATTTTATTTATTTCTTCTTTTATGTTTTTTTATTTTTCAAAAAAAATTATAAAACCAACACATTATAACCAATAAAAAGTCATAATAACGAATAATAACTTATATAAATTTTGCAAGATAACTTAATTATTAGTTTCCTAATGACTCTCTAACGTTAATTTCCTAATTTTGCATAACATGACCCACTCAAATAAAGAACGTGATCCTTGCTAAACCGTGTTTACTTTTATTAAAGCTTTTGTTCCCTTTGTATCCACGTTATTAAAAGTTAAAACAAAGTAGTATATATATAATACCTTTATCTTTCTTGATTTTGACATCACTATATATGCATTATATTTTCTAGTTACGTACATCACTATATTTAAAATTAATTTTCATTCTTTAAAATATAACACTCATTCTTTGAATTAAAAATTCATTACATAAATTGATAATTTGATTGTACTTTTGTACGAATACAATTAAATATTATAAATATATAGCTATCGCCCATACAATATACTAAGTAACAATAGAAACTAATCTACAGGTTATTTATATATAATCCTGTAGAATCATCACACACAAATAAAAATATCTTACCTTTCATTGTCCTTACTGGGATGAATCTGAAACCACACACAAATACATAAATATAGTGAAAATTTAAAATTCTCAATAGATAATAAATTTTTATTTAGTGATTTCAGCCGCTCTTCACAGAAAATATCGTGATTATCACCATTATATAAAAATAATGATATATGCAATGCAAATGTCTTAATTTATCTTTTCACTTTTCTTTATCTGCTTGTCTCACTCATCATAGGCCTTTTAGGGAATTCCCAATCTTTGGTGGATCTCATAACATCATGACAACACAACAGAAATTACGACATACCAATTAAGACATCTTGTCTTCTTATCAATTCGTAGTCAAGTCTTAAACAATTTATTTTCTTATCCGCTTGCTAAGTAGGGATGTTAGGCACACTAGCCTCCCCACACTCACCTCAGCTTACAGGTTTAAAACATCACATTAAAAATATTAACAATCACAAATATGTAATAATATCAACAATAATAATAACATCACTAGTAATAATAATAATAATAGTAATCATTATAATAATTATAATCATATTTATATAATTATTATAATAATAATAATAATATTACACATAATAATATTTATAATAATAATAATATTTATAATAATAGGAATAATAATAATATATAATAATATATTTATACTATCTATAATAATAATATAATAATAACGGAATTAATAATAGTAATATTAGTAATACTAATAGTAATAGTATTAATAATATATCATTATAATAATATTTATAAAATAATATAATAATATTATTAGATTAGTAATAATAATAATAAAATAGCTAGATTAGTTAATAACAATAATAATAAGTAATTAGAATATTATTATTGTTAGATTAGCAATAAATTATATCATTAAGATAGTAATAATTATAACATAATAATAATATTAGTGATGGATTAGTAGTAATAATAACAATAATACTAATAATATAATAGTAGTAATAATAATAGCATAATAATAATTATAATAATAATAACAATAATCACAATAATAATATTAAACAGACCTGGCGGAAGTCT
>JASCZI010241843.1:33726-54260 GCA_036250425.1 Stylosanthes scabra | reverse complement strand
TGAGTTGATCAGGCTCAATATTAGTGTACTATAAAGCATGCATCGAGATATATGTTATAGATAATTAAGACATCCAAATTCTAGATGAATGAATTTTGTTTTTTTTTTTTTCAAAAATGGGGTTACGGTATAGTTTGAGATAACTCGGATCACCCTTTTTGTGGATACTAACCGTTTACAGTTATAATTTTGACGATAAAGGTTCGTCAAAATATTCACAATAAAGGGTACCGCTCTGATACCATAAAATGTAACACCCATTCTTTGAATTAAAAATTCATTACATAGACTGATAATTTGGCTGTACTTTTGTACGAATACAATCAAATATTACAAACATATAGCTATCGCCATACAATATACTAAGTAACAATAGAGACTAATCTACAGGTTATTTATATATAATCCTGTAGAATCATCACACACAAATAAAAATATCTTGCCTTCCATTGTCCTTATTGGGATGAATCTGAAACCACACACAAATACATAGATATAGTGAGAATTTAAAATTCTCAATAGATAATAAATTTTTATTTAGTGGTTTCAGCCGCTCTTCACGGAAAATATCGTGACTATCACCATTATATAAAAATAATGATATATGCAATGCAAATGTCTTAATTTATCTTTTCACTTTTCTTTATCTATTTGTCTTACTCATCATAGGCCTTTTAGGGAATTCCCAACCTTTGGTGGATCTCATAACATCATAACAATAAAGCAGAAATTACGACATACCAATTAAGACATCTTGTCTTCTTATCAATTTGTAGTCAAGTCTTAAACAATTTATTTTCTTATCCGCTTGCTAAGTAGGGATGTTAGGCACACTAGCCTCCCCACACTCACCTCAGCTTACGGATTTAAAGCATCACATTAAAAATATTAACAATCACAAATATGTGATAATATCAACAATAATAATAACATCACTAGTAATAATAATAATAATAGTAATCATTATAATAATTATAATCATATTTATATAACTATTATAATAGTAATAATAATATTACACATAATAATATTAATAATAATAATATTTATAATAATAGAAATAATAATAATATATAATAATATATTTATACTATCTATAATAATAATATAATAATAACAGAATTAATAATAATAATATTAGTAATACTAATAATAGTAGTATTAATAATATATCATTATAATAATATTTATAACGTAATATAATAATATTATTAGATTAGTAATAATAATAATAAAATAGCTAAATTAGTTAATAACAATAATAATAAGTAATTATTATTATTGTCAGATTAGCAATAAATTCTATCATTAAGATAGTAATAATTATAACATAATAATAATATTAGTGATGGATTAGTAGTAATAATAACAATAATACTAATAATATAATAGTATTAATAATAATAGCATAATAATAATTATAATAATAATAACAATAATCACAATAATAATATTAAACAGACCTGGCGGTAGTCCGCACTAGTCCAAAGAAATAATGCAAGAAAATAATATCACAATAATAATATTAAACAGACCTGGCGGTAGTCCGCACTAGTCCAAATAAATAATGCAAGAAAATAATATTAATGATATACGATAGTCAGAAAGTAAAAAATATCTACCTTAATATTTTTATTACTTCTTTATTTTCTTCTTCTTTTCTTTTTTTTTTTTTCTTTCTTCTCTTTTTTTTTTTCTCTTTCTTCTCTCTCTCTTCCTCACACTCTCTCGTCCCCTCTCTTCTGCACTTGAGCACCTCCCCCTCCCCTTTTATAATAAAAAAAATACTATTTAAAAATATTTTATTATTTTATTTACTATGCATTATTCATTATTATATTATTATAGTTACTATTCACCTGATATTTTAATTATTATATTATTTTAGATACCGACACTCTGTCTTTTTTTTTTTATGAAATATTATTACATCAAAATATATTATGTGTATCATTTTAATATGGTATTGATATTAAAAAAAAATTTTAATGATATAAACTAATTCACACATATAATATTACCTTATTTTAGCAAATAAAAAATAATAAAATAAATTATATTTTGGACAATTATTTTGGGATGTTACATAGACCATGTTTTTAGTTTTCAATTACACACTCCTAAAATAATTTTATGATGGAATATCATCAAGACTAGTTAATAAGTGACTATAAGGCATTATATTTGGCAATAACTAACTTTATTAATAGTAGCACTAGCATACCAGTAAGGTAAGAAGAAATCTATAAAGAACGTAGTGAGTCTTCACTATCTTCAACTAACCAATAATTAATGTCTTTCTCAAGTGTGAAATCACTGAACTACTGTACGTACCAAGCATTACTCTTAAGTCTTAACTACCATTACTTTATGAACATGAGTATAGATCGAGGAATAACAAAAAAGATATCTTGAGTCAAATTTTGGGACCAATTTAAACTCAAATGATTATTTCTATCAAGTTTCGGAGTTCATACTAAATTATAAAGATTGAGACACAATGCCCCATTGCGTTGACATTTGAATCCCACGCCCTTTCTCTAATTTTTATCTTCATGAAGTATATATGTAGCTTTAATTATATATTTGCTTAATTTTGCAAGAAAAACTAATAAGCATTTTCCTTATTAGCTTCAAGTTGTAACACATTTGTCGGTTCTTAACACAATCACAGTTCCATTAAAGGCATCAGTATGAATGGAAGAGCAAAAGCAGTGAATATATACTCATTATAAAAGTCAAACAGTGATGTGAATTACTGAACATGCCGAATTGAAGTAACAGCCACACCAATATTAAAAAAAATAAATAACAAATTAAGAATTTATTATGTTGAATAACGATGAACGCGGGGCAGGCAGTGATGATCTCAGCTCAGCAACTTGGTACCGAGTTCGTTGACTCTAATAATTGTTATTTTATGGTCATTTTTTACAAAATGAAACACCTAACTGCTAACAACTTATTACTCATATATACCTAGTTACAATGAGAGAACATAAAATAAGTGTTTTTTATACCATAAAAAAATGTATATACATCAAGCACATGCTCTAAACAGGGTGTCAACTGTTAAGAAGGAAAAAAAAAAGGATGAAAGACAAAATCACAGGTTATTACTAACATTAAAAAAAGCAATCCGTGTTTGTTCATGGAAACTCGCAAAAGCTTACCTTTTTTGACCGCCAGCAACTAGCCACGGTTGTTGTTTTTGTTGTTATATACTTATATATATATATATATATATATATATGTATTTGAAGAATATACTCACTATGAATATTGCTCCCTAACTCACCCTGAGACTAAGAAAAAGTGCAAAGCAATTCAAAGCACACAGCTTTGAATTCATTATAAACAAAGTCTTAGGTTGCTCCTATTCCTACATATCACCGTGTTCAACAAGAAAGTAAACTCCTCTATCTCTCAATAACCTTCATACATTCATTCACCAACCAATCTCATTTTCCAATAATAATTCCACAGTCTGCTGCTTCATTCATTCCTACTATTTGAATTCAAACATTTGTTAGTTTGAACGCACCTTTAGTTTCCCTTCATTCCAACCCTATATATACACACACATTACACATACAATCATATTCACCACCGTACCAATATTATCTTTCTCTCTTTGATTTCAAATCTAAGATTTCTATTTTTCTGTATGGGATTATCACTTTCGTTACTCCAATCTGCTTGGGAAGAAGTTCTCACATACTCTTCAATCTTTGATGCACCTTTCAACATCACTTTTGCTTCCAAAGATGGGGCTTTCATTTTGAGAGCATCATCAAGCCTCAACAAAAGAGATCAATCACCACCACCACAAGAACCTGCTGATTCTAATTCTAATAATAATGACACACGTTCAAGGCGTTTGAAGGAACACAGACCCAAAAATGTGCTTCTTGAAAGAAACTACTCCTTTGAGACCAACGAGAGTGGTGGTGATGAAATGATGTACAATAAAAAAGCAGTGCCCCTGCTTTCTCTGCCTCAAGAAGTGGTTTTCTCTTCCCCTAGGCCTGTGAGTGAGCTTGATGCTGCTGCAACGAAACTCCAAAAAGTATATAAGAGTTACCGAACTAGAAGAAACCTTGCAGATTGTGCAGTTGTTGTTGAAGAGCTATGGTGAGTCTCAATAATAAAATGCATCATATTGTAATATATATTCTTTAATAGTTAGTAGTACATGTTTTGATTGAGGAGTTTGATGGTTTAGGTGGAAGGCGTTGGACTTTGCTGCTCTGAAGAGGAGCTCAGTTTCTTTCTTTGATGTGGAGAAACCAGAAACCGCTGTGTCAAGGTGGGCAAGAGCAAGAACAAGAGCTGCTAAGGTTGGAAAAGGTTTATCCAAGGATGACAAGGCACAAAAATTAGCACTTCAACATTGGCTTGAAGCTGTAAGTTTCTTCCTTTTTTTTAACAACTTGGAATTCTTCCATAACTCTAGTATTAGTACTAATCCTTAGCTTCTTGTGTTACAGATTGACCCACGTCATCGCTATGGACACAATCTGCATATGTACTATGATATTTGGTTTGAAAGCCAAAGCACTCAGCCATTTTTCTACTGGTTGGATATTGGAGATGGCAAGGAATTAAACCTTGAGAAATGTCCAAGGGCCACTCTCCAACGACAGTGCATTAAATATCTTGGACCAGTAAGTTTGTTAATTCATAACAATCCTTAGATCATATCAAGTTAAGTGTATGGTAGTATGATCTAACATTGTTGTTGATTGTTGCAGAAAGAAAGGGAAGAATATGAAGTGGTTGTTGAGAATGGGAAGCTTGTGTACAAACAAGATGGGAGGGTTGTAGACACTGATGAAAAATCAAAATGGATATTTGTTCTGAGCACCACAAGATCCTTGTATGTTGGAAGAAAGCAAAAGGGTACTTTTCAGCACTCAAGCTTTCTTTCTGGTGCTGCCATCACAGCAGCTGGCAGATTAGTGGCTCATCAAGGTGTCCTCGAGGTACATATTCACGCGAAAACATCTTAATGTAAATAATTATTTATCATATTTTGTTCATTGCTTACATATTGTGCACATTACAGGCTATTTGGCCCTATAGTGGTCACTACCACCCAACTGAAGAGAACTTCAAAGAGTTCATAAGCTTTCTTGAAGACAACAATGTAGACCTTTCCAATGTAAAGGTATGAGACTATGAATAATACATTGATTATTAACATAAAATTGGACACATACTTTGTTACCAGATTATCTTATTATTATGTGTTTATTTATGCAGAGGTGTGCAATTGATGATGATACACCTTCACTGATTGGGACTAATTCATTCACTCACCAATCACAATCAGTACCTGCTGTTGCAACCGCAATTAATAATGTGAATGAGAGCAACATGGTACCGACCAATAAAGAGGGTGACAAAGCATTTAGCCTCTCAAAGAGGTTGTCTTGCAAGTGGTCAACTGGTGCTGGGCCTCGTATTGGGTGTGTGCGTGACTACCCTGGACATCTTCAATCAAGAGCCTTGGAGCATGTCCATTTATCTCCAAGGCCCACTTCTTCACGAGTTACTAACTATGGCCCAATTCCATCACCTAGGCCCAGCCCAAAAATTAGAATGTCCCCTAGGATTGCATACATGGGATTACCAAGTCCCAGAAACCCAATCCCAGCTGCAAGTTAAGGCCCAAGGCCCATGGAAACTCATAAATCATGATGATGATGATGATGATGTACTAACCACAAATCTTCTTTCATTCTTTTCATTTTAGAGTAAGAATTTGCATTACAGTATTAGTGTTTGTTAGGATTGGATATAGTGTGGCACATAGAATGCTTGACCCATTTTTGCCCCCATTGTTTTTTGGGATCAATTTCTTCATTCTTTACTGTATGTGTTGACAAAATTTAAGAATATACCATTTATGTTCTTGTGCTTCTTTATGTGACATTATTTCATCCTTCTTGAAATAGATTGTTATTTTTTATAGACAACTTCAGCTGTTAATTTCAATAAAATAAATAAATTTTATACACATTTGGCAATATTCACATCCGCTGAAACACACTCAAATTCTTTCGTCCAATGAGCTTGTAGCTGTCCCAATACTCCGAGACATAATTATTCTCCTGCAGATATTATTCACAAAATCAATTTATAACAAAGAGAAAAATCATGACTGTCACTGTATATAGTTCAAAACCAAAAGCATCCACATAACAATACACGTGGAGAGTACAAATACAGATATACAGAGATACTCAATATAGCACAGTTAATTTACTACAAAATTATTTTGTAATTTATTTAAAATTAAAAGAAAATGAAGAAGATATTTTGACTTGAATTTTGAAAAAGGAAAATAAAATAAAGATGACGAAAGTCCAAAAACGAGTGTTATATTGCACACGCCACAACGTCACGTGGCAAATACGCTCCGTGAGAAATGAGTTGATAAGTCACGTGAGAGAGGGAAGCACCAATGAGAAGGGCGCGAAAAGGTTGTTGGGTGTGTGAGCAGTGCGTAAGGAACACGCGTGGAGACTCATGAGGAAGAACGAAGAAAAGAAGGGACGGTTGCTACTTTCTACAATGGTGTTGGTTGCAGACTTGCAAGAGAGAGAAACACCACACTCCTCTTCTTCTTCTTCTTCTTCTTCTTCTTAGTTTCTCACTTTTCTTCTAACCTAACCCTACAATTTTTCACTCTTCCTCTTTTACTTTTTTTAACCCAGTGCTTCTATTACAATTTCACAGTCAATTCGAAATATCTGTGACCCGAGTCCCTAGATCTCGCACCCTCTCCTATCATAATCTCATTCCTTATTCCTTTTTTCTCTTCTGCTTGATTGATTGACGAATTGGAAGCTCCGGCTGCTGAATATGGATGTCATTTGACGCCTTTACTTTTTCAGAATTAGGGTTCTGAGTAACTACTATTTAGCTTAGGGTTCCGTACTCCCCTCTCTCTCTATCTCTCTCTGTATCTCTTCAATGGAACCTCGTGTTGGTAACAAGTTTCGGCTGGGGAGGAAGATCGGTAGCGGCTCCTTTGGGGAGATCTACTTAGGTTACTTTCTTTTCTTTTCTCTCTCTCTTTTTTTTTTTTCTTGGTTGCATGTTCATTGTTTTGATGAGTTTGTTTGTGCTGCAGGTACTAATATTCAGACTAACGAAGAAGTTGCAATTAAGCTTGTAAGTTCTGTTCACCATTGGCTTTGTGGTTTGATCTCTATTTGAGTATTTCTTTGTTTCTCTGAATTATAAAATGTTCGAAATGGGTTTTAGGGGGAATTTGGTTCCTAGTGATTTCATGCGAATTTAGTTTCTGACCTGAATTATGTCCTCAATGAGCTGAACTATCCTTCTCTCTTTTACGGGGAGGGTTTTGGAGTTGAAAGATATTTGGATTGCCTTTTGAATTCCGTAAGACTTTTTTAGAACTGGAAGTTTACTTCTATTGACTAGTTAAAAAGATATCTCAGTTTAAACTCTTTCTCATTTTTGTATTTGTTTTGATGAAGTAATAACCGGATTGTTGATCTTTCTTAATTCTTACTGTTGTTTGATGCCCATTTGACTCAGGAAAATGTCAAGACAAAGCATCCTCAGTTGCTGTATGAGTCCAAGTTATACAGAATTCTACAAGGAGGAAGTAAATGAATGCCTTCATACTATTTGTTTTTTATGTTCTGTTATTAACATTTTTACATACTTCCTAGTTCCTGCAAGGAGCACAGAAATGCCCTTTAGTCTTAATTGAGTTTGGTCTTGCCAGCTGGAATTCCAAATGTTAGATGGTTTGGAGTGGAGGGAGATTACAATGTTCTAGTGATGGATCTGCTTGGACCTAGTCTTGAAGATCTATTCAACTTCTGTAGTAGAAAGCTGTCACTGAAGACCGTTCTTATGCTTGCTGATCAAATGGTGGGCGTTGCTCTACTTTGTAAAATTTTATATCAATTATTATATGGTATTATTTAAGGGTTTTTATTTTTAATATATCGTATTTTGTTTTCCAGATCAACCGTGTTGAGTTCATTCATTCTAAATCATTTCTACATCGGGATATTAAACCAGATAATTTTCTGATGGGCTTAGGAAGGCGTGCAAATCAAGTATCCAATCTTCTTGTCATGATTACCTTTGATGTATTGTATGTTTATACATGGTGGTATTTATAAATTCAATGTTGATGTATGTGTGTATGTAGGTTTATGCTATTGATTTTGGTCTGGCTAAGAAATACAGAGATAGTTCAACCCATCAACACATTCCTTACAGGTTGGAGATTCTGTTTTGCATGAAATACTTTTAGTTTTCTAGATATTTTTTGTCATCCCTTTTATGTTGTAGTAAGTTAGCATATATTGTGCACACAACTGTTTGGATATCCATTATGTATAATATGTTCATTTTAATTACTTCAGGGAAAACAAGAATTTGACTGGAACTGCAAGATATGCTAGCATGAATACTCACCTGGGCATTGGTATGAGTTATATATTGATTATGATATTTTTTATTATGAATGGAAGATTTTGTTATCTAACTGGTACTTGCTGCCTATCTTGTGATTGATGTTAGAGCAAAGTCGCAGAGATGATTTAGAGTCTCTTGGTTATGTTTTGATGTACTTCCTGAGAGGAAGGTAATTACTGTTTTCTCTCCCATACCTAGTGTTTGTCCATACTGAATAGGTTGTCTCACATGCTTTCTTTCACAGTCTTCCTTGGCAGGGACTTAAAGCTGGGACAAAGAAACAGAAGTATGAGAAAATCAGTGAAAAAAAAGTTTCTACCTCAATTGAAGTAAGCTATATTACAATTGATCCCTTCCAATGCATGTTCTATTCGCCTCTATAAGATATATGAATTTTTTGGTAATTCCAGGCACTGTGTCGCGGCTATCCAACTGAATTTGCATCATACTTTCACTACTGTCGCTCATTAAGGTTTGATGATAAGCCAGATTATGCTTATCTCAAAAGGATATTCCGCGACCTCTTTATCCGTGAAGGTTTGCTATTATTGTCATATCAAAAGGATACCTGTTTTCTCACTTTTCTACCCCTTTTTTTTATACTTTCTGTATATTTTACATTTCATCCTTTGTAGGACTGTGGTATCAATTTGCTTTCCTTATGAAATTGGCCGGACAGGTTTCCAGTTTGATTATGTGTTTGACTGGACCATCTTGAAGTATCAGCAATCACAACTAGCCACTCCTCCAACTAGGGGCATTGTGAGCATTCCCTTAACACATCTCCTCGACTCACACCCAAAGAAGAAAAATCCTTCTCCTTTTGGGAATCTTATTGTCTGAAACCCGATATTTGTGTTTTTATATAGGGTCCTAGTGCTGGAACCAGTTCTGGAATGCCACCAGTTGTTATTACTAATGCTGATAGACAGACAGGTAGTTTTCTTGATGATCTTGAGTGACACTTCTTTCATTTCTTTTATTCTATGTCTCTCTGGGTGCAGCCTTTCCCCAAGTTTTAGTGATATATACTTAGCATCTTACTCTGTCTCATTTTTTTTAATTTCCGTTACTCGTCTCACAGGTGGGGAAGAAGGGCGGCCTCCTGGTTTGATTTCGGTGGATTCTTCAAGGCGGAGAATGTCGGGGCCCATTGTAAGTTTCTAATATGGGAAGTAATATTTAGATGTTCTGTTAACATGGATCCTATGATGAGATATACGGAGCTTGATTTCCATATGGTTCCTAATAAAGTATTATAACTATACATATCTTTAACATACAGATTACAGAGCTTGATTTCTCATATGGGCATTTGTTGCCAAACCTGTTTTACTTAGTCAATAATTTCGTCACCTTTGATAATGCAGTTATCAAGTGCCAATATCTTGGGCCAGTCAAGTGGATCATCGAGGCGGGCTGCTGTTTCTGGTAGCCGGGAAGCATTTGTTGGTGCCGATTCAGATGTTCGTGCTCGAAATGTCGAGGCTAACCCTGGAGCAGCACACAGGATTACGAGTGGGCAAAGAAGTTCACCAGTTGGATCTTCTGAACCCCAGAGAATAACAGCATCTGGTAGGCATGGTTCTCATGCCAGGAATTATGACAGCGCAGTCAGGGGTATGGAGAATCTGCAATTAGAGAATGACGAGAGGGCTCATTATTAATTTCCTCTGAACTAGTAGAGTTGATAAAGTGAGCTGTTTGGAAGCTTGGGATTCTGGGTTTGTATTGTTAGCTCATCTTCTCATACCGGTGAAAGGCTGCGAAGCTGAAATAATGAGCTTTTGCAAGGATTGTGTTTGCTGTAAAACTTGTTAAATTGGTGCTTCGGCTGGCAGTAACAACTAAATTTTATAACCTCTTTCACTGTGATGTGAGATGTTGTATTTGTTTACCTGAAGTTTGCAGTCACGTGGAACACAATGGCGAAAACTATCAAATGCCAACGAAATTGTAATTAGCCATTTTACTCTAGGTTTGAAGATTCCCATAGATTCCATGATTTAATTTTCTTTGGCAGTTACTCTTGTCATTTTAAAATGTTCTGCATTGTGAAATTTGTATAGGATAATGTTCTGCATTATGATTGAGATCTCGTAACGGATATATCACTAATATAATCTGTGGCAATTATTATTGAGACTTTTACTGATTATCGTTGCATCGATGTATTATCTATTTATATGATGAAATACATGTTCCTCAAGTGAAGACTTCACTGCTGGTTTTGAATTCACAAATATATGTTAGTCGCACATTAATATTTAATTTATTAATTAAGGTGAATCTTCCAAGCCCTTAAGTGAGCAAAAACAAAAGAAATAACTACACATTAATATTTAATTTATTAGTTATTCATTGAAAATCCCTATTGAAAATGGCAAAAGATGATAAACCAACAAGAAAATATTACTACAGCAGAACTGTCCTATGCTGAAATCTTTCTTCCTTGGTAGGTGGCCAAACAAAGGCGTGTCTCACAATGTTGGACGGGGTAAGACGCATAGGGAGAATCCAGGCTACTGGGCACCATATACATCTTGGAGTCGAACACGAAAGGACACATCTCACCATGTGTAAGATCCAAAACGAAATCGAAGACTGGTGAAGGTAAACAAGTCCAATCTTTGACGACATTGTCTTCTAGTTTCTTTAAATTGCTTAGTTTGATCACGCACAACTTTCCAACCGTTAAAAGGCAAAGGCACTGTTCCGCCGCCATTTTTTTCGTGTGGTGGTGGTGCCGCGACAAAAATCAAGGATTATAGTAAAGTAGTGGAGAAACGAAGGAGAAATAAGGATGGCGCTATAGGCGAGCCACGTTTCCAGTATCAACTCTATCTATGCCAATATATATAACAATCTATAAGGTAATTTCCAGATTTGACCATAAATACGGTGTCCAAATTAACTGGACTAATTTATCCTTAAAAAATTAATTATATAAAACAATAAATTTAGGCAAAATAGTAACTCCAATTATTTTAAAAAACTTATTAATTTATTAATTGCTCCATTTAAAAAACGGTTATCAATTTACATGTGTAAGCTCATTTAAAAAAAATTTATGACAATTTATCAATAATCAATAAGACAATAATAAGGTTTGACCATGATTTTGGTGTCCAAATTAATTGGATTAATTTATGCTTAAAAGTTAATTATATAAAACAAAAAAAGTTGGACAAAATAATAACAACAATTGTTTTAAAAAAGTCATTAACTTCTCCACTTAAAGAAACCTAAAAGAAAGAGAATAAAAAAATATTATTTTCCTAAAGAAGAGTGACAATTCCAATCTTCAACGGTTACTCTTTCAACATTATTCACAGTGGCTTTCTTCTCTCTCTTACCTTCATATTCTTTTCTTCTTTTTGTTTGATACTTTGCGTTATTTTTTTTTCTTTTTTAATTCAGTAAAGAGTGATCATTTCATGTAAAATATGAGTAGTTTGATACATCTTAATCAATTGATCCAAGAATAACTTTACTTGGCAGCCAAACAAATATATACAATACTTAAAATTAAATTTAAAGATGTTTAATTTATTATGTTCTGTATTACTCTTTTTTTTTTCTGACTCAACTTTTATTTGTTTTTTCATTTTATGTTATCCTACTTTCGTTCTTTATTTACATGATAAACTTAATCAAACTATTTATGAATTTATTTTCTATTCTCGTTTTAGATTATTGTTCAAAAGATTTTGATAAGGTTTTGATATATTCTATTTGTAGAATTTAAATTTAAATATTTAGTCTATGTCAATATATATAACAATCTATAACAATATCTATAAGGCAATTTCCAGATTTGACCATAATTGGTGTCTAAATTAACTGGACTAATTTATTCTTAAAAAATTAATTATATAAAATAATAAATTGAAGCAAAATAGTAACTATAATTGTTTTTAAAAACTTATTAGCTGCTCCATTTAAAGAACAGTTATCAATTCACATGTGTAACTGCTCACTTAAAAAAAATTTATAACAATCTATCTATAACAATATTGATTTCTTTAATTTATACATATATCAATATGAAAGAAATACTGTGCACGTGGATCCAATTTTTCTTTTTCAGTTGTGCTTTGCATCTCAGTTTTCACGTTGTCCCTAGTGAAGGATTTGCCGGAGTTGATTCTTCTGGTTTCTCCCATGGAGAAAGATTTCTTAGAAGTGACTCTCCATAAGAAGAGTGTCTACAAAATCAAAAAAGGGAGGATTACTGACATTGTGAGACACGCCTTTGTTTGGCCACCTACCAAGGAAGAAAGATTTCAGCAAGTTCTGCTGTAGTAATATTTTCTTGTTGGTTTATCATCTTTTGCCATTTTCAATAGGGATTTTCAATGAATAATTAATAAATTAAATATTAATGTGTGGTTATTTCTTTTGTTTTTTCTTACTTAATGTGTTTTTTCTGACTCAGAGATACAAAGTGGTAAGTGGTGAGTTGAGAGGCTCCACCTAAAATCAAGTCCTAATTACATTCGAAAAAACAGAAACCAAAATGGTGTAAACATTCAACCTGAAAAGAGTGATTAATGACTTGGTACACAAAACAAATAGAATATGGAGTCTCAACAAGAGAGCCTATAATTTCTCTCTTACAATACTAACACTATGACAAACTTAAACTAAACACACACTCATTCATAACTACATGATGAGAGATACATAACAATTATACAACTATACCCATTTATATAGGCAAAGAAACGGCGGTTGCCAATTTGTATAACCATGCTATCAATACATAAAAAACTCTATATTCTTCTTTTCTTGGTCAAAGTTTATGTTTAACTTTGATTTTGTATCCAGCTTCATGAGACTTCAATTGGCGGTGAATAATTTCCAGATGTAGCATGCAAGAGTCTGGATTTATATTGAACTTGACTTCTTTGACTATTCAAAGCTTGAGTTACTTCTTCATGCTTCAATCAAATTGTATTCTTCAACACTTATTAAAAAATTGATTGTGATTATTTTTCACAGAAGATACATACTACATAAGGCTATTTCGATAACCTTAAACAGCACACATACCATTGAGTTTCTGAATTTATTTTGCAGATAATTAGTGATCAGGACCAAAGGAACCTGTGGGAAAATTCGTTATCACGAAAAGTGAGACAAAACTATGATATCATACCGATTCAATACTCAGCAGAAAATTTTCTTTCAGTACTCTACAGGTAAGTTCGGTTTCCTTGGAAACTTTATGTTAGTTTTACTGAGAAAAAACATAGGGAAAACACATGTAACGTCAATATAACTTTACCTGCATCATAATTCCAATAAAAGCCGAAAGCTTGAATATATGGCATGGTACGGCAATGCACAGCTGCACTTGGATGAAAGACAAATCATGAAGAAAGATTGCAAATCTCAATGTTACTCGTGTTACAAAAACATGATTGAATGAATTTGGGGAAATTGTAGTGTCAAAATTTTACTCAGTTGCACAATAATTGTCGCTTTGAAGAAGTGATGAATTGTTAAATCAATGTAAATGGATATATTACCCAAAATTTCAAAGTGACAGTTCCTGTGTAAGAGAATATTGTAGCACTAGTAGAAACCAGCGAATAAGATACAAGCCCACAAAGGCAATGTAGTCAAATGTAGGGGGAGCGAAGCATAAACGAGGAAGGCTATCATAAGTAAATATATATAAATATATTTAGAAATAGAAGTCAGAAAATGACATATAAAAAATATTTAACAGTGATTATGAGTAAAATTTTACATCATTATTTATTCACTAGGATAACACTAATGACTTTCATTCAATTCCAAGGGCATTAAATGGTCATTTCAAACGCAACCAGAGATGGTTAACATTGACAGATAGACTGACAATGTCATAACTTATAAAGACAACAGTTCTCGAGGGTTGATGAACCATAATTCCAATAAGCAACCTTTGTCTCTGAATATACTTAATTTGTACAATTTAGTACTTATTTCTCATGCGGATTGCAAAAGGTTCAAGCAGATGTTTCGTTAAAGGTTCAAGCAGATGTTTGGTTAACTTTGAGTAACGTGCTATGTTGATAGTGAAATGATAATGCTGGTGGGGAAAACTGAGGTATGTCTCCGTTAAGTTGGTAAAAAATGAGAAAACCAAAATCATTTGCTGCAGAAATGTCACTGACATGAATCAGGACATGGCTCTCTCTGTCAAGCCATTTCCCTGTATGGCTTTTGCTACCATAACAAAATCCAGTGGCTAATGTGCATATCCAGAGTGACTGAATTGGTAACTTCCTTTCCTTTCCTTTATTGAAGACTTAGAGAATAAGTCTTCAGAAAATGTTACTCCTGAAAGTAGCGTTATACTGTCCTTTTCCGGATTCACATCATTACCATGCAGAAAAAGTAAAACGATCATCTTTGTGGACATCAAGAAAGGCTGTCAATTCTTCATGAATTTTTGGAAGAAGGACTACTAACTGGGAATTCTCCAGAGTCACATCAATTTTAGTTTTATTGGACTTAACAACATCATACACATGCACACCAATTAATGAATTTCAACATGCATACACTAAATTTTTTTTTCCATATATAAACAATTAACCAACCAACACCAATTGTCAGTCTTGAGGGGACTCCAAAACCTTCACAATCACCACCACAGTTAGCAAAAGGAATACATAGTAGTGATGTTCTTAAGCAAAACAAGATGGTTACACTCTTTACAGAAAAACAGAATCACAATTTCTCTCCCATATTACATTCCTTAGGGGCATGTACTTCTTCCACCCATGGGAAATAAACACTAATAGTAGTAATTAATAACGAGTAAATAAACAAAAACAAATAAATTATTCATCAATTATATTTATAGATATATATAAAGGTACCGAGCTGAAAGATGCTCACTTTAATTAAAGGTCTCAATTTCAATGAACATCCAAAAATAGTAGCTACCAGCCATACACAACTCTGTTGCACCTGTCCTTGAGCCACTTGAAGCTCTTCCTCAGAGACCCTTTGAGCTTCCCTTCAACAGCATAAACCTTGTAACTTGCTACCCTCTTCTTCCTCTGCAACTCTGGATCACTGAAACTCCAGCTTTTTGAAGTTGACCCGTTTGTGGACTTGCCCTTCTTGAACTTTGGCTCGTTCGCCACGTGGATTTGCGTTGGGTGCACCGATGAGGCATAGGAGGCGCTGTAGCACCGGAGATCTTGCATGCCCTGGACACCGCCGGAGGTTACGGTGGTTCCGTTTCCGGTGGGTCCAGTATATGGTTCAATCTGCATCCTTCCATCGCCGTACGACTTGGATCTGAAATCTTCCATGGGTGAAGAAGATGAGAGAGCAAAGAAGCTTTTGTTTTGGGAACACACCCACTTCGCTTTCTGTGTAAAGATTCAATCTTTTTGCAAATGGGGTTGTGGGTTCTGTTCTGCAGAGAACAGCAACCTATGCTTTTGTTTCTTTAGGACATGTTTTTCACCGAACGATTTTTTTCTTTTCTTTCTTTTTTTAATTCTATTTTTCTCTTTTTTTTTATTTAATTTAATCGAGGAAATACGACTGTCTACGAGGTGGCGCTGACTACAATGGTTTTTGTCGCTGCGTCGGTGGAATGCATGTACACTAAAAATGATCTATTAAGGGTGAGTATAATAATACACACAATTTTTTTAATTAAACAATCACTCAAAAAAATAATTATAACTACCATAATAAAATAATTAAACATGACCTAACATAATGGAAAGGAAAAGTATTCTTACGAGTATTTTTCTAACTTATATGAATGTTGTTGTTGTAATAGATTTTAATTTCTAAGATCAATAAAATCCAAATGAGAAAAGGGGTTTAATTGATGAGCGTGGAATGAGGGACTAATGAAAATGCGTCACGTAATATGTAACACGTGAGAAGCACGGCACGGCATTATCAAATTGGAGTTGGATCATGTGCTATGCTAGGAGATTCAGTATCCCTTTATTTTCAACTTGAGAACTGAGAAGCGTATGAAAGTAATAAATAATTCAGTATTTTATCTATAATCTATGTGAAAAAATAAAAAATTCCAAATTATTAATGTGTTTAATGTATTAAATATTTTAAAAACATTTAACATTGCATTATCATAAGCTGCTCATCATAGTCCATTTGGGAAAATTTACTACTCAAAAAAACAAAAAAAAAGTGGGATTTCGATTGAACCAAACCATTTACAACTATTCCATTTCCTCCACTAATAAACAGAAACCTATTATTACACTGTTACTGGCCAGTACCATTTGCCTGTGCATTGCTTTCAAAATTGTTTGCATATTGGTTACAATTGCCAGAAGATTTGTGTATTGAGACTTGAGAGACTAAGTACATAGATATATATATGTAGGTGAATATGGCCTTCTGGATGTAGAAATTCACAGCCTCATAAACCAATATTGAGCAGCATATCTCTTCAATAAGTGAATAAACTACCCACATGCAGAGTTAATGACGATGTAATTGCTTGCTTAAGCTTATTCAGTTTTGCCCTTCCTACTCATCAAGTCATGGTAGTATAGTAGTACACACATAGGTTGACCAAGAATGCAGAATATGAACCAAAAAATCATATTACCAACCTGCAGTGAAGAAAATCGCAATGTTAATGTTAAGAAAAGATTCAAAAAGTTGAATATAAGGAAGATACATAAGGCTATTTTGATAACCTTAAACAGCACACATACCATTGAGCTTCTGAATTTATTTTGCAGATAATTAGTGATCAGGACCAAAGGAACCTGGGGAAAAGTTAATTATCACGAAAAGTGAGCCAAAAATATGACATCAGGTGAGTTTGGTTTCCTTGGAAGCATAGGGAAAACATATGTAAAGGCAATATAATTTTACCTGCATCATAATTCCAATAAAAGCCCAAAGCTTGAATATATGGCATGGTACGGCAATGCACAGCTGCACTTGGATGAAAGACAAATCATGAGGAAAGATTGCAAATCTCAGTTGTCTTTGTTGATGACATTGACAATGTTATTCATATTACAAAAACATGATTAAATGAATTTGGGGAAATTGTAGTGTAAAAAATTTTACTCAGTTGCACAAGGTCGCTTTGAAGAATTGCTGCATTCTTAAATCAATGTATTTGGATATATTACCGAAATTTTCAAAGTGACACTGTCTAAGAGTCCCAGAAAGGCAATGTAGTCAAATGTAGGGGAGATGATATAGAGAAAGAGAACTAAACTACACACCTCATGGAACAAAGCAGAAACGAGGAAGGCTATTAAAAGAGCAACACTCTGTAAATATCACAATCATAAGTACATATATAAATATAATTAGAAATAGAAGTTAGAGAATAACATATCAAAAATATTTAAACAGTGATTATGAGTAAAACAGGTGAATGGTTGATTACCTTGGGTACACCATGTCTTATACATGGAAAATATAGATGGCGAATCATCCATTTATGAACAGGCTGCAATATCAGAGAGTAGAGTAATGGATTAGAAACACACTTGAGAATAACAAATAAAAGCTTCAAAGTTCTATATATGGTTTTAGAATCATTTTTTTTTTCTAGTTTAAAGAGTGGTAAACCATGATTACAACCGGGTAGAATAACTATATCAAATATATGTTCACAAAAAATTTCATCACTACATGAGACCAGTAAATCATTTCACAGGAAGAGAAAAAAAACTTGGCCTTCAAAATTAAGTCTGGAAAAGACATACCATATTCCACAACCTCCAATACTGATGACAGCCACAACGGAAGCAGCATCACGACAACATTAAACAAAGGGAAATATGTGAAAAATACTTGACAAAAGAATGTAAATAAACAACCTAAGCGAGTGCCGAGATGAAGAAATTACCTCATCAACAGTTTTTGCATTCCACCAATCCTTGTAAAATTCACGATCACCAAATCGCAAAAGCTCTGCAAGTATATTTAACCTACATTGAATAGATTGGGTGTGAACAGATCAGAGAGTATTTTATCATAAAAAACTTGCCCAGTACAGAAGTCAATGCTAAGCACAGGTGGCTAGAGCTACAATTCTTCAATTTACAAGTAAACACTACCAGAAAATATATACAATGGATGAGCCAAATAGAGATTAAATACACACCAAAGGTGAAAAAAGCAGTAGAACATGCAGAGCCACACATATAAATTTGGAACGGAGAGCTTCAAGACTCTCTCAATCGCATATAAAAGGTTTCCCTTCAAAGGATGCTGTGAATTCTGTACAATTGGATTAATATACTGCAAAGTTTCATCATATAAACATGATCAGAAAACCTTAAGAATAACGGAAAATAAGAATTAAGAAAAGAATATGGGTATTGCTTACCTGTTCTATTATAAATCCCATTAATCCTGTAAATATTATCAGCTTGACAAGTTGACGAAATACCCAACCCTTTCGAATATATGGTGTGCGAGGATAGCTTGGCTATAACATGTCATACCACAGGAATCAAAACATTCAAAACTGTGTAGAACATTTTGTAGAATAGACAGCGGAAGAAAGTTCGACTCAAAATAAGAGTTGAAATAACAATAACAAATGCAATCCACCCAGAGATACATTTACCAAGACAACTTCAAAACAAATGAAACTCGAAAAATTACACAGAGTAAGTAGGAGAAATTCTGCAACCTAGGATAATACTCGGAATATCCATAAGCTAGAAAGGAGAAACCAGAGACAGGGATATAACACTGAATCCAACATAGACAATACAACAGAAGATGGATAAAGAATTAAGGGATTTTTACCATATATTTTGCTAAGCAATATTTGATGCTCCCAAATTTTCATCAGGAAAGGCCATGCAAATAGAAAATAATATGCCAAAATTGCAAAAAGGAATGCATGGGAAAATCACTTGAAAGTGCTGTCACCTGGTAACATAATGTAGGAGCAACCATGAAGTATGCCAATCTCCTTATGCTTACATCATAAGGATAGTCCATACTGAGCGTACTGGGTAATCCTTCTACCTATAAGTTGGGGTGAAATAGATTTATCACACATTCACACATCAGGAGAGATCATCACACAGAATAAGGAAAGGAATCAAGAGGAAAAAGAATGGACATAATTAAAATTAAGTTGAGAGAAAACTACACATTGGCAAATAATTAAGTTTTAATATAGTTCGTGATCAATAGGCTGCAATTTTGTCAAGCAGGATTTCCGTGCTGAAAAAACATTCACGGCATACTACATTTACAATCTTACACGTGAAACTAAAATGCTACCTTCTCATTTGATTTGGCAAGTGCTCTCAAGTCATAGTTCGTATGTGCATAAGACACCAACTTCAACCACACAATACAAGAAAATAGCATTAATGTGACGCCTGATAGGAAAGCCGAATCAGATCTGCAAATAATAAATTGCAAGATAACTCAATTCCAGCATCATGGAAACCAGACATTAAACTAAGTTGAAAGCAGGGGCTTTGAATAGAAGAGTAGAAGAATGCGTTTAAAATTGGTTATTAATTATGATCCCATTACCAACTTAAACTCAAATTCTATAATTAGCTATTTATCCATACTGGACACATGGAGTGCATGACCACAAAAGGCAGACCTGATTGGTTGGGATTTTATTTTCCAGATCAATATCAATGGATATAGGCATTTGGGCAGAAGTCCAAGATTTAAGAAACAAGAGAAAACACAAATTTAACAAGCCTCTTTTTTCAATTTCATGTGTCGTTTTAGGAAATCTCTCATAATATTTAGCATTTGTCAATCCCAAATCCCGCCCGCCCCAAAAAATAAATAAAAAGTAAAAAATAAAGTAGACAAGTTCCATAGTAACTTTGAAAAAGACATAAAGAACAACACTGACCTGAGAATTACGAAAATTGGATACAGAATTGAAGTTGATGTAATGATTATATGAAGTATCACAACAACCTGAAATATCATGTCAAAAATGCCCCAGTTATTCAGGCAATAATTTACCACATCCCAAAACTCATCATGAGTTGTACAAGGCAGAAGGATTTCACGCAGTAACAGAACATTTTCCAATCAATCTT
>JASCZI010241843.1:21718-33631 GCA_036250425.1 Stylosanthes scabra | reverse complement strand
TGCTGTGCCAACTTTTCTACTATGAAGGAAGCAACAGGGAATAGTAAAAGAGTAAGACTGCAAGACAAACATAATCACTTGTTGTCAAATTACATTATAAGAATTAAGAAATGATGTCCAAGATAATAATTTAAACTCAAGGTATTTCATTGGGAGAACCACTAATTTGATCCTAGAAGAATGAAATCGCTAATAGAATTTATTAGTATCAAGAAAAGGGGTTAAAGGGATTGATTTGTTAGCAAATTAATGTTTTTGAAGGACCAATTTGTCAAAATTTTGATCTTTTTGGGGACCAATATACCAGCGCATTTATTATCAAGATATCCCGAGAGAATATATCTTTAGGAGCCTAAATTGTCAGCAGTTTAATCATTGTTGGACCAAATTGGTGGTTCTCTTGGAACTAATCACACTCATTACCAACACATGAAGAGAGGCCAATCGCTCAAAGATGTCGAACTGAACCAAAAATCAGTCTTAATCAACCAACCATACTGCAAAACAGACAAAAAATAAATAAAATTAAAAATAGATAAAAATAAAAGTGAATAGGTGAAAGCAGAATTATATGGTGATGGAAGAGTCAAACCTTCATCAAATTCTCAATGATAAGTCTGCTATTAACGGCAATAAGCACCACTATGCAGAGGTTGAAGAGGCCAGCATGACTCTGCTGTTGATTTAATAATTAGTAAAACGAATAGGTTCAGCAACGCCTATTCCTCATTAATAAGCTAAATATGTAAAAGGTGAAATCGTAATAAGATTTAAATCCTAATATTGTATTTCTTAGTATAAATTTTGTAGAATCGGTTACTTCATTTTTAAGAGTTAAATCGATATTCTAGCTACTATGCTCATCAACCACACCATTCTATTCATAGATTCAAAGACTATAAACTAAAACCTCATTCTCTTATTCTAAACTCCAATAAATATATAAATTCAAAGCAGAGCACTAGCATGCAAGATGATGCAACCTTCATTCAAGTCATAAAAAGTCAAAAATAGAAACTACGGTAACTGAAAATTGGATCAAGAGAATGAGAAGAAAACGGTGAACCTGTTTGAAAATGTTGCCGGAGCTGAGTGGACTCTCCTTGATTCTGCGGTGAGCTGGGAACGAAGGACGGTAATCCAAGTTCACGGCGGAAACATCGGCGGCGTTTTGCTCTCGCTTTCCTTTAGATTCATCATCCACTCCGTTACCGTTGTTGTTGTCGTCGGAGCTTGAATCTCTCACCAACTCTTCACTCGAACTCTCGCCTTCGAAAGCGTCCAGCTCCACGTTCTCCAACGGCGCGGCGGAGGTGGCGGTGGCTTCGCCGCCGCGTCTCCGCCTCACGGAAGAGCTGTTAGCAGCTGAATCGCCGTGAACGGTGGCGGTTGCGGCCACGCTCTGGTAAATCGCCATTGGAGAATAAAGAATGAAAAAGCAGAAAACGATGACGTGTTGTTCCGAGTGAAGAAGGAATCAAGCTTCAAGAGTTGTTATATTAATATTAATATATTAATTAAGAATTTTCTTATTTTATATTAATTTAAGAGCTATAACTTGATACTTATTTATAATGTTTGCTTTTTTATTTAGATACAGAAAAAAGAAGAAGAAGAAGAAGAAGAAGAAAGAGAGAGGTTTTTGATTTTGGAATTGAAGGTGTTGTTGCTGTTTTGTGCAGAGAAGAAAGGGAGCTGAGAGGGAATGGAATCTGATTCGAATAAATGGATATAACTGCTGCCGGTAACAAACCTTAGTCCTTAATTTCCCACCCTTTTCATTTTTTTTAATTTTGTTTAATTAGTGTGCACCACGAGCTAATCAATAAAAAATTAAAAAAATAAAAATGAAGCAATGGTAACAGTACAATCAGCCCATTCTGGATGGTTATTTTGGCTTTATTGGTTATATATTCTAAATTCTAATCTTTTTACTTACCCTTTTTTTTTTCTTCTACTAGTTGCCAAATGTTTGTATCACTTTACGCATTAGCAGACTAGCAGTCACACTTATTTGGAACAGTAACTTTACAAATTTAGCAAGTTAATACCAACAAATTGGTTAGTTAACTAATTTGTTTAACTAATTAATTTGTTGGAACAAATTAACTATAAAAGATTTAATTATTTTACTAAATAATTATTTAATTAGAAAAATATTATATACTTATATTTATTGTGCACTTAACAACTTTAATATTTATAGGAATGAAAATTATATTGAGTCAATTATGAAGGAATAAATATTGGTACGATGAAGATTATAGCATACGTCTAATCTAATTAAATGATTATAGATGTTTACCATAAACATAGGAATGCAGAAGGGATGAAGGAGAGGTTGGAGTGATGGGTTAAGGGTTGACACGCAAGGGGCCACCTTAACCTTATTCTTGATTGCAAAGGGAAAGGGTTGCGTTGCTTTATGTCTTTTATTTTATGTATCAAAATTCTCTAACCCTCACTCTCCCTATTGTTCGGTTGGATTTGTCACTTTCTCTACCTACCGATAGATTCGATGTACTTACATTTTCCTTACTTGAAAATTGAAATTATGGCCATCAATGATCCCATAAAAACCATCCAATTCGTAAAAAGAAGGACAGATATCTCAATTCTCACCCCATGTTTCATTCTTTGGAACTTTGTACACAACCGTCTATATATAGTTTAGTGAAATAGTAAAAATAAATTATAAATTATAATTGTAAAAGCTAACAATCTTAGCTTAAACTTCCAAGTATGAACAACAATCCTTATATATGAGTTGATTTATTAAAAATGAATTTAGAATCTGAACACATTTCAAACTGCAGTCACGAAAACCATAAAAGGTAATTTCCAAACTGATGAAAAAAGAGTAAAAAAATTCAATAACCAAGCATGGTAACTATATCATAACAGAAAAACAAAAGCAACGTTAAAATGTAGCGTAGAGAAAGTGACGGACGGATATGTACATAGCAAAAGTCAAAAAACAAATGCAAACAATCAATGTACTTCAATTCCCCTGTTGAAATTATGGCCATGCATGGTTAACACTGCCTTCCTTTCTCGAAATGCATTCACCCACCGAATTGATCAGATTGAACGATTCTTAAAATCGATTCATCCATTCTTAAAATCGAACACAATAAAATGCAATGCCTATGTTTCGTCAAAGGAAAGTTGCAGCGGAAGTCATACTTAGCCGCTCATAAATGAGACAACAAACACACAAACGCCCATCATAAATGAATGGTACCATCTGTTTCTATCATATTTCCAATTGCAGTTACTAAGCAAAAGGTGAAGAAGGCATGAGTAATGATGATATACATAACAGGCAACAAATTTCAACACAAAGCAAACTCCGATTAATCTATCTAAATATATCCTTAAAAAAGATTAAACATATGCCACCACGTAAAGTACTATTAGACAAATTACCTTGTGGAAATGTTCGACAACTGGCAAACACCAAAATGGGCAATAATGGGTTTTCCACATTGCAAGTACCCTATCACTTACATATTCAAACGACTAACAATCTAAATAAACTTACTAGGCCCAATAAAAGGGGTTTCAAACGAAATGTTAAACTAGGGGGAAAAAAACTAAGAGCTCGCAGAATGAGAGGAGAACCATTACATAAAACTTGACCAAACATCATGACCCCAAATTAAAAAGGAAAAAAAAAAAATCCTTAGCCAAACAAACATAAACTAGCATTCCTCTGACATGTTGGAAGACAAAATCTCATCAGAGGAGTTCAGCAACATTTGCAGGCAGCTCCTCGATTTGCACATTATAAAACTTCTGGATGTCAAACAGCATTCTTTCATCATCCTTCGTTACAAAGTTGATCGCAACACCCTTCCTACCAAACCGACCACTACGACCGATACGGTGGAGATAATTCTCAGGCTGTGTAGGGAGATCGTAGTTTATAACCAGGGACACTTGCTGAACATCAATACCACGTGCCAGAAGATCAGTTGTTATCAAAACACGGGAAGAGCCAGATCGGAACTCCCGCATAATGATGTCCCTTGTATTCTGGTCCATGTCTCCATGGGTGGCTGAGACCGTGTGGTCTCGGCTTCGCATCTTGTCAGTCAACCAATCAACCTTCCTTCTGGTGTTGACAAAAATGACACTCTGGGTAATGGCTAACGTCTCATACAAATCACAAAGAGTGTCGAGCTTCCATTCCTCTCTCTCACAATTGACATAAAACTGTTTTATACCCTCCAAAGTGAGCTCGTCCCGCTTCACGAGGATCCTCACAGGCTTATTCATGAACTTCCTAGTAATTTCAAGGGCCTCAGGGGGCATTGTGGCAGAGAAAACTCCAACCTGAATCTTAGATGGCAGCAACTGGAATATATCGTAGATCTGATAACAAGGAAGCAGATGATGGATACAGAATAATTTATACAAATAACAAAAGAAAGCAATCAACATTAACTTCAACCAGTTCATGGTCACTAAATAAGAACTTTTGAGAGACTAAAGAAATATAAATCTGAGGACAGTTGAAAGCACAAGGTATAAACATTAAACTGTCAGATATAGAAGAAAATACAAGCAATTAGACACAAGGATGAATAAATGCTGGGTTCAAGGGTAAAAAAAGGTTTAGCTTGGTCACAAGTTAAGGTTACTATCAGTAGAAATTTTCAAAATTTTTCTTTAATAAATGCTAACAAATACATTGAAAACTTTATTTAAGAATGTTTTCCATAAAAACTTTCTTAATTGGGAATGCTAAAATATAATTATACATATTAGCTAAACTAAAAGGGACAAATTTGCATTAGACAATTTTTCATATCTATAACCAAGGCCTAACATACAAAATCAGTTGATAAAGAAAGTGAAATGAAAGCAAAGTAATCAATTGAAAAAGTACCTGGTCTTTAAAACCCCTTGAAAGCATTTCATCAGCCTCATCCAACACAAACATTTTGATGTGATCTGGCTGAAGTGACTGTCTACGAAGCATATCAAACACACGACCAGGAGTACCAACAACAACATGAACACCGCTAGCTAGAATTCGTTGGTCTTCACGAACACTGGTACCTCCAACACAAGCATGAACCTTCACTCCAAGATAATCTCCAAGAGCTCGCATAACCTTCTCAATCTGCTGAGCAAGCTCACGAGTTGGTGCTAAAACCAAGGCCTGACATTCAGTCAGGCTGTAGTCAAGTTGCTGGAGGATTCCAGAGCAGAAAGTTGCAGTCTTTCCAGTTCCAGATTGGGCCTGTTGAATGACATCAAGTCCCTTGCAGAAGGGGACTATTCCCCTTTGCTGAATAGCTGATGGCTTTTCAAAACCTAAAGAACAAATCATACTAGTTCAATAATACTAGTTTTACATTCCAAAATTTCAACTAAAATTACACAACAAATAAATTAGTAGGACAAACAAACTCGGTAGGTTACACATAATACAGCAGAAACGATCGAAGAACATACTCTGTTCTATGCTGCCACTATCCATTATCGCTTAAATATAGTCTTAAAAAAATATATTAACGGGACTAGTAAAAAAGTTTACCATAGGCATAAATGCCTCTAAGGAGATTCTCTTGCAAACCCATAGCATCAAAGCTATCGTACACTTCATCATATGATGTGAAGAAGTCCTGTCCATCAGCTGTGAGTCTGTGTATCCAATAGATGACAGAGTGAGCTAACAAAACCATAAATCAAACCCCAAAAAAAGTTGGAATGATAGTTAGAAAAAGAGGAAATCACTTACAAATCATTCATCTTAGCATCAAATTGACGAGCATCAAACTGTGTTCCCTCAGGTGCAGCTCCTGCCATGACTGCAACAACACAAACACAAACACAACAACAAAAACAATTATTACGCACACAAAAATCACCAGAACCAGCACCATAAAAACAACCTAATGGAAACCAAAAACATAAATACTAATAACATCGAATCAGCATAAGCTCTAACCAGAATAAAAAAAATCGATGGAATCACTTGTAAGAGTTTTTAGTTTTAAAGAGTCTCGAACCATAATACGATACAAGCGTTAACTTGCCAAAAACAAGAGCCGCTCAACAATAACGAATAACAGCATAGAAGAAAAAAACTGATAGAGTTAATCGGAAGAGAGTGAAACAGTGAGATAACAAGATCGTTGAATCAGAGAAGGATTGAATAGAAGAGATTCACCTGCGGATGATGATGTTGATGAAGAAGACGAAGATGTGTGTGGAGTGAAAGAAGATTGAACGGAGTTAGGGTTTCCCAAACTCCTCGGATCTACGCCGCGGAGTTAAGGAGAGATAACAAGTGTGTGTGTGTTTGTGAAGTGAGAAAAGCGACAAGGGTTCTCTAGTGGATTAAACGACAAAATATTTACGAATACTAAATTAGTCAAAATAATAAAATTTGTATTATGCAATCTATCCAAATTAAATCGCTCGTCTATTTGAATCCAAACTGAAAATTAATTAAAATCACACTAATTTAAATTAAATTGGATTCTATTTCTCAAAATTGATTTAATGTAGTCCAAATTAACAATGTAATATAATATTATTTTGTTATTAAATTTAAAATTTTACTTATAACGTATTTAATTTGTTGTGATTTTTATCTTATTACGTTTAGTTTGTTATGATTTTTATTTTATTTATATATTATTATTATTTAGTGAAAAATTCATGAATTTAAAAAGAGATTTATTATTAATTAAGATACTGTGAACACTTGTTTTATCATTATTGGTTAGTCACCAAAAAATATATATATTTTTGGTTATTTAAGATTCGGTATTGAGATTTATTTTATATATTGAAAATGGAAAAGGGATTAACAATGAAAAATTACGAAAAAGAGTTAGCTGATTTGACCAAAACATAGAAAAATAAATAAATTTGATGTAGATTTAAAAAATCATCTATTATTTCAAAAACTTTTTATTTATATTTTATAATAAAAAAACTTTTAAATAGAGTTTGATAGCAGTAAATTAATTCTTATCCTCGTGAATTGGCTTAGCGTAGAATGTTACAAGTCCTGCCACATATTACCAAAGAGAAATCAAAGCTCCCACTTGTACACTGTTTGTGGCCCAATATTTAATAACATCTCATTTGATAATACATTTTGCCTGTTATTTTTGTCATTCATAAACATCTGAGCTTGAAACTTGAGAAATTTCAAACCAACTGCAAAATTCGATTAAATGCACTTGCAATGGAATGTGCACATATGGCTACCAAATTGTGATATAACATCTACAAGGCATCCATAACCTCCAACTGCCACAACCTGAAAAGAATAATACAGTAATGCATTCAGGATAAATAAAATAAGAAACATCTCAGGTACATTATGATTTATGGTATTCTTGAAATGCTTCCAAATAAAATGAACTAGAAAATAACATTACAAGTCATGAATGCAGCAATCTTTTGTTGACCACACTGCAGTAAGATTTTGAATCAGAACAAGAACCTACCCCTGCAGGATGTAAGGAGATAGAGAAAGCTGATGAAGGCGCACACTGTATTTGCGAAAGGATTGCACCATTCATGTCAAAGCGATTGAGTAGAGGATCTGCACCAACTGCCAAAATCTGAGAGAGTTGAGACCCAAATTAATCGTTTAGTGTTCAAGACATCATCAAGACAGTGGAACCAAAGGGATACACAGGTTAGCCAACTCACTTGGTTGCTGTCAAATAGCATATCTTGAACAGAAGCACGAGTTGAAATCCTTGATAAGCACTCTGAGGCAGGAAGGTTCCAAAGGGATATATTCCGTCCACTACTGCAAGCCTGTTGAATGATGACAATGGTCCCTTAACCATTCAAAGAAGCAAATAGCAATAACAAGATACATAATACTTTAAAAAGGGTTATTTTGACTAACAAAATGTGACTCTTATTAATAATAGAAAGTTTAGTAGCAAGCAGCAACAATAGCATTTATGTAACAATAATCATACAGAATGAGGAATTGCCTCGCAACCAGGAATTATGGGAAATCAAGTACAAATTGATTGTTAACTTGTCCTCCGTCAATGTTATGGGCTAGCTCTTATGATTTCTAAAATAGAAGGACATTAAATTAAGTGTAAAATCATTATCTAAGTATCCGTTCTCATAACATGATACCAACTGCAACTCTTGGTAACCTAGGAAGTGATCAACAACATTGTGTCTGCAAATTCATATTTCTTTCACTAAATTAGCACATTTAGACCAACGCGGGAGGGAACGATCAAAGGGAAGTATGAAATCTTACCAACCAGCTCTCACTTGCATCTAATGCAACACAGCCAACCCATGACACATATCCTTTTGTGTTCAAATCTTTTAAAGGATCAATCACTTTAATACACTTTCCACTTTTGCAATCTAGTATGGTATATAAGCCACAAAAAAAAAAGTATCAGCCAAAATTCTGCACAAATATATTTATTATTTAATGAACCAAATAATTTACAGAAAAAAAAAGCATATCTCATGTACCCCAAATTCGTGCAGTCCTGTCCTCTGAACCAGTTATGATCTGAACATTGGTTTAAAGAATAATAAAATTAAAAAAAAAAGGGAGTTAGAACAATTCAAGACAACATACAATGGGATGACAATTCTGAATAAATAGCAGCAGCAGTGATGTTTAGCATAAGATTTTAAAATACTAGTCCATGTATTCCCTAATGTCTCAAGTCTAGAAGTGCATTTGCACTCAGTCCTAAAAGCTCCATAGCTCATTCAATTTTTGTTCAATAAACAATAGAATGATAAGTAAATTATTGAACTCCGTGTTATCTATCCACTCTCTATAACTAGCAATAGCACTAGGAGCACTCCTTTTCCTCTTACATCCACTGTTTACATCTTTAATTGCCTGAAGAAAGGTATGTAGCCCTTTATATTCATATTTAATTTTCAATAAAAAGATGGAATACTATTACAGCAAAATGGGCAAAATGATCCCCAATTAGTGAAACTGACAGAAGTCATAAGGTTAAGACTCAAGACCTGATTGGATGAGTTGCGAGCAACTATGCAGTGCAAGTAGTCCAAGTGCCCCTTAAACACCATTTTTACTTTACTAGTTTCCTACAGCATTAAGACATGTTAGCAAAAGGAGAAGAGAAGATACAACAAATAAATCAATTTATAGCAAAAAACCTCCTAAACAAAAATTATATTCACCTTGCACAAATACATACCACATCCCAACAATACGCACAAGAATCACCAGAAGCAGAGAAAACAGATCCCCCCTACAAATTGAACAAGGAAGCATGAACTCACAATCAATGAAACAAACTATTATGAAAAAATGTATTCTCTCGAAAAAAAATATATATGAAAGAGAGAAACTTCTCCATTAAAAACCTGAGAATTAACAGCAATAGCATTACTCTCAGGGATAGGTGAAAGTGCACCCCAAGGTCCTCTGAAAGACAACAATAACAGCGTGATGTTAATAAGGGACAATGAGGAAAGGGGAGTAACTGATCAGAAGTGGATAACTGGCTAACATGGAGTATGCTTTTTGTAAAAGTTACGAACTCACTTGTGTTGAGGATTTACCAGGTCAAGTATGGGTCTGATATTGTTTCCTGAAACAATAGGAAACAACATGCAAAAAAAATTGAACAATTCATCCATACAAAGGTAAAAATGTGAGAGGAGAGTGGGGGAGGGGGGGAATAATATAAAACACATGGAGGTGAACAGAAAAATACCCTAATCAAATCAAAATACCAAATGGATAAAACAGCAGGGCACAGGAGAAAAAGACAGAGCAAAATAATTCAAGCCTGAACAAAGAGCAAGTTCGCGGTATACACATAAATCATCTCAATGGTTGTCAGATATAATTAAAAATTATCATTCAATAGAGTGAAAATGCAAAATGAAACAGTTAGAATAACAGGACCCTCAATGAATCATCAAAAGATCTAAGCAAGTTTCAACCCAGTCCCAGAAGCACAACCTTGGGGAGAATCAACACTATTTGAGTTTGCAAGTTCCTTCCACCTCCATCCTCGAATCGACCCATCATCACCACAACTGCAAGTCAAAGCTACCATCAACAGGTATTCAATTACATGCGACAATTGTCATGTTTAATTCACCATCAGCAACAGGTAGATGGAGACCAATATAACCTAATAAGATTAAAGCTATAGCACGAATTTGAACCTCAACAACAGAGCATCTTCACCATCACCATAGAATTTGACATCATATGCAGGTCCATCGTGCCCTTGAAAGAAGCAATCCGGTTCAGCCAATAATCTGCGCCAATTACAATCCATATCAAAACACAATTAACTCCAATGAACACAACCGATAAAAACCTAAATTAGCAAAAAATCACAATGCAAACTCACCTACCCGCATAGGCATCGGTATTATTTTTCTGCGGAAAAAGTTAATAAAATAAACAAACTCAGAATCAAAAGTTCGATCTCCAACAAAAAAAAAAAAAATAGAGGAAAATGATGGTGAGAGGAAGGAGAGTGGCAACTGACGAGGTTGGAGATGCAGGAAGGGATGGAGTAGGAGGCGACAGAACCGTCGCTGGAGGCAACGACGAGAGAGTGAGGATTAGGGTTTAGGGGAGAAGGAGCCCAAGCTGTACGGAAAACGGTTCGGGTTTGGATCTCCCTCTCCTTGAGGAGGTGTTCTCTGTACGCATTTTCGTCCCAGTTGGTTGCGTCGCCGCACATTATTACATGCACCGCCGCCGCTTCTCACTGCCACCGCTCAGTCTAGCTACTCATTTCAGCTCGCTGCTCACGCGCCCCTTTTTTGGCGTAAAAAATACGTACTAATATTTTATATTTGGCGGTAGGCTAAATGCTAATGGAATTTTCTCTACCCACGAATTGGGTAAAAAATTGTTGGGTCCAATAATTGTGCCGAGAATGATTGAACGATTGGAATTCCATGGACCTTTATAACAATGGGCCTCCCCAATACAGTTCTTTTTAATTTAAAAAGTTTGCAATTAGTAGTAAGCCAAAAAAAAATTGTAATTAAATTTGTATACGAGATAAAATTTTAATTAGGTCCTTTCGATTTTTTGTTACAAAGTTATAAATTCTTTTGTTAATATTCGTTTTTGTATTTTAGCATAGAATGAAGTAATGAACTGTGAATTCTTTTAAAAAAAATTCCAATATTATATTTTTATGAAATTAATAATTAATAAGGGGATCTAATATAAAGATCCAATTATAAACTTATAAACTATAAAAAATCTTTATTGTGAAATTGCTTATTTAAAAGGGTTAGATGATTTAACATATTTAAACAGTAAGAATTTCCATTTTTATCTTAGCCCTACCATTCAAAGAGACATCCTTTCGGCTGTCAACCAAGACATCAATGAGGGGATTATGAGGCCCCATCAAGACATCACCATCCGAAACCATACCAATCACAAGAACTTATTTCTTCCTACAATAAATATCTTTGGTCAAAGAAATAACAGTTACCGGCTCATAAGTCATTAGTGAGAAAACAAAACACAAACGCAATGATAAATGAAAAGTACCCTCTGTTTCCATCTTATATCCAAATTCAGTCACATAGGAAAAGGTAGTAAGTAACCAAACACAAAACAAGTAACGTATAACTGACGCCGAATATATATCCTTAAGAAAAGGCTAAACATTTGCAACGAAAAGTACCATTAGATAAATTACCTTACAGAAATGTACGACAACAGCAATACACCAAAATGGGCAATAATGGGTTTCCAATTGCAGATACCTTATCACTTAGATATTCAAACGACTGACAATCTAAATAAACTTACTAGGCCCATTAAAAAAAGACGTTTCAAACGAAAATACCAAACTAGGGGGAAAAAAAAGAGGAGTTGGGGAAGGGAGTAAGAAACATTACATAACACTTGACCAA
>JASCZI010241843.1:4618-17606 GCA_036250425.1 Stylosanthes scabra | reverse complement strand
GATAAAGCAACAACATCAGTGAGATTGAGGCCTGCATTAGTAAACTTTGAAATGATAGTATTCAATGGATCAAATGGAGAAGGAAGAACTTGATTTGCCAATGTTACGTTTGAGATTGTCCCATCTCGTCTACCTAATAGAACATTCCAAAACGGACCACCACTCTGCAAAAACATTTTTTTTAAAAATATTGATCACCTAACATTTATGATAAATTTTTTAAATTTTGGACGATAACTTAATTATTGACTTGCTCTATAATATTGGTTTCGTAGCATTGTTAATCTGTTATATAAAGATATATATATGTATATATGAATAAATAGATAGAATGATAGATTACAAGGAAGACAGCATCTCTGGCGGTTATGGCTAATATATCAGCACATGATACAACTCCACTACAAGCAGCTTCCACAGAACTTTTGATTGTGTCTACAACATCAAATCCTCTTGCAGAGTTCAAGTTTGCACCTGCAAACTTCTCAGTATCGTTGCCTCCATCAAGCAATATTGATCCATCACAACCCTGATACATACACATCATCAAGATTATTATGTAATAATGCAGAAATTAAAGAAGCAATAAGGAATAGTTACTTGTTATTAGCTTACATTTACAAAGCAGTCATGAAAGTGTAGACGAAGCAAAGAAGCACCCATTCGCATCTCATTCATGAGAGCATTTTGAACCTGTGTTCTTACCACTTTGAAAAGGTTAGGGCATGATGTTTTATAGAAATCTGATGTTAGTTGGGAACTTACTCCCAAAGACAACACCAACATGCTCATAGCCCAAATGTAGCAGCTGCTACCTCCCCTCTTCATCATATTTGTTAATTACTTTGTATATTATAATTATGAATCGAGAGATGCAAATTAAAGTGCAAGCCTTAAAGGCTTAATTTATAGAAAATGATACGAGATACATTTCAATTATATATTCAGACAAAAACTCCACTTGACTTGATGATGATAGAATCATCAATATATTATTTGCTTCTCAGTGCTAACTGATAACTACTGTCAATGGTGGCGGCTTCACATAATTCATTTCTTATTTAAGGGAATAAGAACACCTTCCTCCGTTTCAATCACGTTCTGAATTTATTTATTGTGTTCTATTGGTATATATTTAGATGCTATAATAAAGTAATTAACAATTTTTAGTGTGATATGATGGTGCAACGACTTATCAAACTATGAAGTATGAATAATGTAGAGCTTTCTACTTTCAGGTCAGTGAATCAAGTAGACAAGCATATATAAATATTTAAACCTTCAAATTGACTCATTTTTATTTGATCATTTATTATTAATCGAGTGATAATTAAAGTATATATATACATAGTCATGCATAGTGCTTCTTCCAATAACAACTCTTATACCGATCATGCAACATCACTGTGCACTATACGTGACCAGAAGCATTATATATAGGGAAATTGTCTTTATTATCAGCATTCATCGAATTGAAGTTTCTTTAATTTTCACGTTGTTGGCAAAGCTAAATAAGGTTGGAGACAAATAGGAAATCCACTATGATCTCTGTACATTCTATATAATAATAATAATGTAAGCACGTTGAACTTAGGAAATAATTGTATAATATACTTCCGGGTAAAGATTATGTGCCGTGCAACCATTTTCATCTTGAACTAACTAGCTAGCTAAGTTTTTTTTTTTATAAAAAAATGCAGGTAAGAGTCCTGGCAAAGTTTAACTAGTGCTAATTACGATCATATTGTAATAGGTACCTAGCTTATACGACTCTATATAGCTAGTATCTGCCACATGCATGCCAAACGATGATATTATTATATGCAAAATATAAAATGCTACTGCGGCCGCCAGCACTAAGCATAGCGGATTAGGTTGCATTAACGGAAAAGCATGTACCGGATTAGGTTGCACTGCAACAAGATAATCGATAATAATAATACAACTAAACAAGAATAAAAGCTACAAAAGAGTCCGTTACTACATGTATAAAATAGAATACGAACACTTAATGCTCATTCAAGCATACTAATAAACTAATCACCGAAGAAAATCAAACTTGATTATAGAGGTCACCTTTTTTTTTTTAAAGTTACACTCTCACATCGGGTCACTTTTTTTTTTTTGGTTAATGGGGCACTGATGAGCAATATTATTACAATTTATTGGGTCAAGGTTTGGGCCAAGAAGAACCCAGCCCAAACATTTTCATCGGGCTCCCTTTTTTGTCATTTCCATTGGGCTTTCAGCTTTGTATCACTATGTCTCCGTTTACCGTTAGACAATTTAACAAAAGGTATCATCCAAGGCGTGTGAGGTGACAGAAGTGTTAACAACTTAATATAACAGAAAACGGTAAATTTGAACTGCAGAAGTGAGTCAATTAGAGATAAACGTGGTCACGTGGACCAATTAAATTCAAGTATGAAGACAAAGCCACCCTCCTCTTGCTTTGACCAAGAGCTTAAACATAGTTGACTAAATTAATAACGAACAAGATAACAAACATTCCCATTTTTTCCAACCACTCCTCCGATGTCAACCTTCGCCGTCGCCGGTGCCGAAATGAGATCGGTTGCTGTTGCCGTCAGTGGAGGCTCCGGCGGCGCCAGGGGCAGCCGGCGAGCCGTGCAGTGGGCGGCGGAGAATCTCGTGCCTCAAGCCGATAGGTTCATCTTAGTCCACGTCATCCCTAGAGTCACTTCAATTCCAACGCCATGTATGTGCCTCCTTCACTTTTCGCCTTTGAATTCTTCAACCGTTGATTATCACTGTTCACTGCAATTTATACAAATTTCAAAATTTTAGCTACAAAAGATGAAGGATTTTTTGTATTATTTTGAATTTGATAGCTGAATTACTGAAAGCAAGCATGGTTATGTTTTGGAATTCACAGCTGGAGAGTGTGTTCCGATTTCAGAAGCAGATTCGGATGTGTTTGCAGCTTATGTTCAGGACGTGAAGCAAAAATCTGAAGAAATATTTGTTCCATTCAAGGAACTATGCAAATCACGCACGGTAAGTTTCTCTGTTTGTTTTTTTTTTTGTTTTGATTTCAAATTCACTTTGAGATTGAGAAAGTTGTGAATGTGAGCGAAACCAAATTAAACTGGAATTTTGCAGATAGAAACCTTGCTACTAGAAGATGATAATCCTGCAAATGCACTTCTTAGCTTTATCTCTGAGTCTGGCATCCATATACTAGTGATGGGTTCTGACTCCTCAAATTTTATTACAAGGTATGTATTATATATGTGTGTGTATGTTTCTAAACATTCAGGGGCTTGAAAAAGCAAATCAGAAAGTGTGTTGATTCTTCTGTTTTCTTCATGTTAATACCTTCATCATAAATTTGCAGCATCTTATTGTGCCTATTAAATACCAGGATTCATAAAATTTGCTACTAGATGTTATATCTTGGATAGAACTTATAATTTATGAATGTCAATTAGTTTTATTCTAAAATAGATCATCTGGATTTTTAAATTCTTGTAGGTTGTATCTTTTCCAATTTAGTTATTACAATCACTAGTTTGACAACCAAAAACTTTTTTTCTGGATAAAGAGATTAAAGTAGCTTTCTCATGATTTTTTTGGCCCTTCCCAGAAAACTAAAAGGACCAGGGATATCAGCGACCGTTCTAAGAAGTGCTCCTGACAGCTGTGATGTATATCTTGTAGCTAGAGATAAAATTATGTCTAAGTTAGCTGATTCTCCATCTTTTAATTCTCAAGGTATGATAGAAATATTTCATTTTAAGATCTTTGTGTCATTCTTTGTTGAAGAAATTGTTAGTTTCTCATTATCATATTTTTCTTCCAACAGAGAGTAGTTCGAGGTACTCTGTGAATTCTCAAGAAAATAAAGGGGAAAGTGGTGTAGGGATTGGCAGAGAAATGTCCGGAATTAATACTCCAATTCTAAAAAAATTTCGATTTTTATCAATATCAGATCGTAGTTATATCGGTCTACAAACATCCAGTCGCAGGAGCTCATTTGATAATTCTAGCAGTGTTGATGATTTTGAAGCTATTAGCCTCCACTCATTCGACTCCATAACTTCTGCACAACGTGAACAGGTAGCTTCCTCTCTTGCTAACAGATGAATGATTTGTGCCTTTCAGTGGAAGTGTTAGATTTGTCAATTCTCACATGAGAGCAGTGGTGTTCACATGATTTATATTTATGCAGTTAGCAATGCAAGAAGAAGTGGATCGGATACAGCTTGAGTTGCAGAATACTATTGCTATGTACAAACAGGTCTGTGAAGACCTAGCTCATGTTCGAAACAAGGTGAGAAATTGATAATGTTTTATTTCTCTTTGTTTATAGACTGAAATCCAGACCTATTCTCTAGCTCACCCCAATATATAATTCATTTATAGTTTCCAATTTCAATGCCTAAGCTGGTGCCAACAAAGGTTATCATGGAATATAACTTGTTGAAAGAAAATGCAAGCTTTTACCTTAAAACATACGGTACTAATTGTTAAGTATTTTATGTTTACTTCCATACCTTAACTTGCAGACCCTTCTACTTTCTTCTGAATCTCTTGAAGAAGCTAAAAGAGTACACGCTTCCCTTCAAAACGAGCAGACTCTGAGAAAAATTGCTGCTGAAGAGAAGGAGAAGTATTTAAAAGTTATGAAGGAACTTGAGGAGGCCAAAAACGTGCTTGCCAAAGAGTCATATGAAAGACAGATGGCTGAACTTGATGTCCTTAAAGAGTCCATCGAAAAAAAGAGAATAGTCGATACATTGATCTCACATGACAAGAGATACAGAATTTACACCATGGATGAAATCAAGGAAGCAACAAATTTCTTTTCCGAGGACTTGGTAATTGGTGAAGGAGGGTATGGGAAAGTTTACAAGTGCACTCTGGATCACACACCAGTAGCTGTGAAGGTTCTGCATCCAGATGCAATCAACAAGAAAGAGGAGTTTCTGAAAGAGGTTTCCCTTGTTCTTTGGTTATTCCTTTTTAAATTGTTTATATTAGATTAGAAGAGTTTTAGTACAAATCAAATTCTTAACTAAATTCTTATTCCATCTAACACAGTTCTTCACATTTTTTAAAAGTTCTTAACCATGAAACGACCAAGCATAAATTCGCATTTGCAAACTCAAGTATCCAAAGGCCTCATTTGAAACCATGCTGATAAATTATTCGAGGTTTCAAGCTCGTAGCTTTTGACCCATCATTTTTAATTGCATTGCCTTAAACAGTAGAACATTTTAACACATTAAATGAATGTAATACTTGTATTCTGCAATTACAATAAGTCATTCATATTCTCTCTCATTTCTTGAAGGTTGAGATTCTTAGTCAACTACACCATCCAAACATGGTTTTGTTACTTGGAGCTTGTCCAGATACCGGTTGCCTTGTTTATGAATACATGGACAATGGAAGTCTAGAAGACTATATTTTCAATAGAAATGGGAAACAGTCTCTTCCTTGGTTTACTCGATTCCATATTGTTTTTGAGATGGCATGTGGACTCTCATTCTTACATAACACAAAGCCAGAGCCGATTGTTCATCGAGATATCAAACCTGGCAATGTCTTGTTAAACAGAAATTATGTGAGCAAAATTGCGGACGTAGGGCTGGCTAAACTCCTTTCAGATGTCGTGCCTGACAATGTCACAGAGTATAGAGACTCCATGCTTGCTGGTACTCTCCATTACATGGATCCAGAGTATCAGAGAACTGGCACAGTCCGAACAAAATCAGATGTATATGCTTTTGGACTCATAACTCTTCAGTTGATAACTTCTCGCCATGCACGTGGACTCATTTTGGCTATTGAAGATGCAGTTACAAAGGGCTCCCTTGGTGATATTTTAGACAAATCAGCCGGTGATTGGCCACTCAATGAAACATTGGAATTGGCCCAGATTGCGCTTAAATGTGTTGCACTTAGATGCAGGGATAGACCAGATCTTAACACTGAAGTTCTTCCACAGCTTGAAAGACTTTCTGTTGTGGCAGATGCAGGTGCAAGGATAACAAGAAGAAAGAGTATAGGCACACCAAGCCAGTATTATTGCCCAATCCTTCAGGTAAAAGAACTTCACTTATCTGATGAACATGTATGTTTAGTGTTTTGATATTCATTATCCTTCTTGGTTGTAACACAGGAAGTAATGGAAGATCCGCATGTGGCCGCGGACGGTTTCACTTATGAGTGCAGAGCAATCAAAGCATGGCTTAGCAGACACAATGTGTCACCTGTAACAAAACGTAAACTCAGAAATTCTATGTTGATTCCAAACCACACTTTACGTTCTGCCATTCAAGAGTGGAAGTCAGGAGTGTCCTCATTTGATTAGAAAAAATCTGTGACTCTTAAATGCAGCATTGAAACTTAGCAGTTGAGTTGCACAAAGTGTTTATAAAACATATTTTTGGAATTTAGATAAAGCATTTTTTCTCTCCAAAAGAGTTGTACATAAACTTTCCTTGCCCGATTGAATTATAGTGTACATAGCTCAAATCAAATTACTGAGATGTGTTGGACAAGAATGCAGATTTATGATTGCATGAAATATTATGATATTTGTAATTATCTTGACATTTTTAAAATTTATAAGATTATGGACTGTTATTTCATATTTGCTTAATGTAATATGATTTCAGTATTAATAGGAACATCTTAGTGATTTCATTGACATTTTAAAATTATATAATATAATATTCTGATGCTCTGAGTAAAAAATCACTGCACAATCGTGTTACTTTCAACACTACATTTCATTGTTCATGTTCATTTTGCCTTACATATGTAGTATAAGCCAATATCATCTCTTCAGTTGGCATTTGAAAATGAGAAATTTATATGAACCAGTACTCTGCTAGCTGCTAGTGCCACTGCATATATGCAATAATATGTACATCTATTTCTGCTTTCTGGTGACTAGAAGGTATCGAAATAACAAATGGTACCCCAAAACCTTCAGCCTTCAACTTGTGTAAACTCAAGAGCATTCGCATCAGGATCACGTGCAAAGATTGCTGGTCTTCCGGATTTGCTAAGTGTATATGGAATACCTATATAAAATAAAAAGAATTTAATTCTAATACAATAACAATGTAAAGAAAATTTACATAGTTATCATAGTTGATCTCTTTTGGAATTTGACCATTTCAAAATATTTAAAGTTTAAGCAAAGAATGAAGAAATACCAGCTTTATCAAAGATTGCTTTCAGCTTGAGAACATCTCGGATTGCAATACATGTGTGACGATCTCGCCCTCCATGTTCTGCCCGGCCGGTTAATGGGTCAGGGTTTGGAAGCTCCATCAAGTGAATCATCTCAGAGCCTACCCACAACCAAGCACCCCTATATGGAAGCTTGTCATGTGGCCTTGCTTCATTTATTTCAAGGCCTGAATTTCATTGAATCTAGTTACTAAAAAACTTCTTGCTACACAGGTACGTATATACACAACGCATGTTAATGTGAAAGAATCAAAAGATAGCATACCTAGAATGTTTTGGTAAAAGTCAAGTGATTTTTCTAGGTTTTCACATAAAATTCCAACATGGTGAATGCTAACAGCACCATAATCTGAAAAGTAGCAACAAAATAAATATTAAGGGGAAAAAAACACAGATAGGCAAAAGCAACCCTTAGAAACGAAAATAAAGCTGAAAATGAAAAATAACATACCGTTCTCGTCTTTGTTGGTAGCGACCGATTCTTTGTCAAGTACATCCCCTCCGACGGTCACCTGAGCTTTTATTGCCATGTTGGGAACATGGCATCTCCCATTTCTTACATTAGCACGACAAAAGTTGGATTGCATGTTTGTGGATATGGATGAAAAACTGACATAATTCAACTACAACAAAAGAGAGTCAATAAAGAATGATACATGACATACAGTTTTAAGAGTCAAGTTATCAAGACTCACTTATAAGAAATTGCTGAAATTACAAGCTATAGTTATATGTGCCAAATTCACTTCCAAGCTACTTGGGAGTAACCTCTTTTAATTTCATGATTCATTCATTGTAGCCTTATTGGTTTTTACCAATTTGATTGGGAAACACCACCCAAAAAATATGTTTTTCTTTATCCTTCTCCTCACCAGACAATTGAAAGTTACCAAATTACCACGCCAGCTAAAAAAAAGGTTCACTTTTTCACCTCCTTGTTTTTTGATGATGATCATGACTATTATGAAGAACAAAGAAGACAAGAAAGAGCAAAGCATGTCATAAGGACCTAAAAACTCAAGCTTTCATTATTGGAAATGTATCAGGTATTTCATGGTATGTATTAAGTGTTTCAGTATTTTTAGACGTTGATCATAAATTGACTTTAATTATAAAATATTTTATGATTAACATCAAACTGATAAAAATATTAAAACAACTAATAGCATGGAATACCTATATGCTTCCTATATTATTTGAGTATCTCCTCCACATACAATGAAATCCAAGATGACCAGATTCCACTTATTAAATAGTAGTCTATTTCCTAAACTCTGAAACATTAATTAAAATAGCTAAACAGCATGAGTAACTCACCATGATAAGAATCCAATTTGCATCTTATAACAGAGCATCTCAAATTAGGGCACAAAACACACCCAAACTAAAACCCCTTATACTAATTTATAACACAAAGCAATTTTCCAACTTGAGGCCACATTGCAAAATCCCAATAAGTGTACAACAAGCAATAGGATTTTCTAAACATAATGAACTCCCCAAAACAAAGAAAACAAAAAAAAATTCACCTTTTGCTGCAGAGGAGAGACAAAGGAAGGTGCTTTGAGAAGGGACGCCATGGCAGAACAAGCTAAGAACAACTGAAGCTAGTGTGGCCTATGATTCTATCAACCCCATAAGACACTGCTTGGGTATATTGAGCAACGAGTGGACACAGTTCCCTCCTTGCTTTCTGGGGCTCACAATTTCCAGAGTGAAGAAAAGTTAACACAAGCCACTAATTTCGGGTTTGGGGCACTATTATAAATAAGTTATAGTAAAGGGGTATATTCATCATTTGGTAAAAATACTTCCCTTTTTTTTAATAGAAAAAAAAATACAGTGTGCTGCGGATCTAGGATAAGACTTTGGATGACATGAGCAATGATGACAACAGCATTACATCATTGAGATACGTTGACTTTCAAACCGCGGTTTGAACTTTGAAGACATAGACTCATGATGAGCATGCATATGATTATGATTATTTTTATTTCTATTACTATTATTAATTAAACACTTGAAAATTAGTTATATAATAATTCTACCGACCATTTTCTTACTTACTTACTACTAATAAAGTAAAGTTTGATTTCCTCCTTATTTCTCATATAAGAAAATCATTCACACTTGACATGCATATATCATAGTATTACCAATATAAAATATCTAAAGGATCTAATTGTTGAAATAGTCTTTTGAATTGCAACAAAATCTAAACTATAGGTCAAAGGCTTAAATAAAATTTATATTCCTAATTTTTTTTTTCCCTAAATTTATTTAATTTTTTTCCTTTAAAATACTAGAAATTAAAAATCTGATCTTATGTATAAATTTGGATTAATAATCCGCTTAAATTGATACCATTTTTATTTTAGAAAAAAATATGCACTATTAGTATTATTATTATTATTAAAGTTTAATTTAATTGATATTTATTTAAATTAATTTTATGAAGAAGATAGCTATTTTAGAAAATAATATTATTTAATGTGCAGTTATTTATGACCAGAGAGATAAAAACTCAATTATTATAAATACATGTCACGATTTCATACTTTATACTAAACTAAAACACTGATGACAAATATTAAATCAAGTTGAATATGACTACAGATCGTTGAATAATGGAAGAAATAGCAGAAAATTTAATACATTAACACTAAGTCTAGTATATTAACTTACTTATTAGATACTCCATCAATCCTCTATAAATACACAATTTATTATGAACACCACACATAGTATAAGTTTTCGTATTTATACATAGTACAATCTAATAAAATACTCTCTTACATCTTAATTCACTAAAATAATAAATTATAAGTAATTTTGGTATTTCATAAATATAATTATAATATTATTAATCAACAATATTCTGTTCATCTGTTGTGTATATGATTTTTTTAAAAATAAGACAGATTAATATAGTAGATTTAGCAGTGAAAATGAAAACGAGGAGGAAATTTCCCGAGATATGAATGATTCTTTATTACAGACTCATCAATATTATTATTCGCACAAATAAACTTCAACCCTTGGAAAAAGCAATATTCTCACAAGTTCCCGATAGCCCCTGATGTTTCCTATCAGAATAAGAGTAGCTGACACATGTCATGATGTCAACACTTTCATTCTTACACACAAATAAATAAATAAATAAAATAATTAAAGCTAAATAAAAAAGTTCAGAGTTTATCCATAACTCAACAAAATATTTTCACTCTAAAAAAGAGTAATAATATTTAGATTTTTATTTTACTTTTATTAAAATTATAACACACGGAGATTATAGTTTGTTTAATTAACAAAGAAGATAACACTTTTAATTTAATTTAATAAAAACAATGTTTAATGAGGAGCACTCTTTTATAAATAACCTGTCAATAATGAAGAGATCTAGAAAACTTAGCATTAGCCATTAGTAAAAAATCTAATCTAGCAAGTACAGTAAGATCCAAAAAGAAAAAACTGAATTTCGCAACTCCTTCGGGAAGTGGCTTTTGTTTGATTTGTCCTCATCTCTTAATTCCTTCCCCCTTTGCTTGCCTCATCCACCTTCAAGATTCCCCACTTGACCAGTTGACCGAAGCTTCTCCCTATTTTCTTATTATCTCTTCCCAACGTTTTTCATTTCGAACGCGTTTGGATCCCAAATTATAAATAACTCCAAAACCACCACGTTTCAATACCTTTTTTTTTTTTTTTTGTTCCACCGAGTAGTAATACACGCCAGTCATAGTCAGAAAGGTCAAAGTAGCTTTCACTAACCAGCGAGCGCGTTCACATTTGCCCACACGCTTCCCCTCTCTCTCTCTCTCTCTCTCTCTCTCGTTCGTATAAAACTAAAACCACACCGTCCCTCCTTCCCTTGCATAAATTCTTCGTCATTCACATTTCACATTCTTCGTTCACACTCACAAACTTCGCCACCTTTTAAATCCTTTCTTTCACATGGAAATTGGTTCACTTACCCTCGAAGACTACTCATTCTTGTACCCTGACATGGAGTCTAATAGTAATTTCATCTCTCTCAACCCCAAGAAACGTCACCGAAACGACGACGTTCAACAACAACAAGAAACCAATACTACCAATACTCCTGCTTCTCTTAACGATTTACTCTCTTCCCTGATTCACTTCGATAACAAAGAACAGTTACAGCAACAATTCATGGATCCAGAAGAACTCAAGCCAACTATTCCATTCGATCCTAATCACCACCATAGCTACTTCGCACCCTCGCAATTCCAAGGCCAATTCAACGAATTCGAACTTATTGAACAGCTGGATGATCATTCTCCTTCACCAACCAAGAAGCCGCGTCGCTCTGCTGGTTCTTCTCCGGATGGTAATAATAATCAGGTGCAGGCGAGTGCAGGGTCGAGTTCCATGGGCCCGCAGCGAAGGCTATGGGTGAAGGACCGTTCCAAGGACTGGTGGGAGCGATGCAGCCATCCCGATTTTCCAGAAGAAGAGTTCCGAAGATCCTTCCGTATGAGCAAAGCCACGTTTGATTTGATCTGCAGAGAGCTTGATTCAGCGGTTACGAAGAAGAACACCATGCTTCGCGACGCCATTCCCGTTCGCCAGCGTGTCGCCGTCTGCATTTGGCGACTCGCAACCGGTGACCCGCTCCGACTCGTCTCGAAGCGGTTTGGCCTCGGGATATCCACGTGTCATAAGCTCGTTCTTGAGGTTTGTTCCGCCATTAAAACGGTACTCATGCCTAAGTTCCTTCGTTGGCCTGATGAATCTACAATGAAGAAGAATAAGGAAGAATTTGAATCGGTTTTTGGGATCCCTGATGTTGGTGGATCAATGTACACTACACATGTTCCAATCATTGCTCCAAAGACTAATGTAGCTGCTTACTTCAACAAGAGACATACCGAGAGGAACCAGAAGACTTCGTACTCCATAACCGTTCAAGGAGTGGTGGATCCAAAAGGAGTGTTTATTGATGTGTGCATTGGTTGGCCTGGTTCAATGCCCGATGATCAAGTTCTTGAGAAATCTGCATTGTTTCAGAGAGCTAGCAAGGGAAGCTTGAAGGATGTTTGGGTTGTTGGAAACTCTGGACATCCTCTCATGGATTGGATCTTGGTGCCTTACACTCACCAGAACCTAACTTGGACGCAGCATGCTTTCAATGAGAAGATTGGAGACATACAAAAGGTAGCTAAAGGTGCATTTGCTCGGCTCAAGGGTAGGTGGTCTTGTCTTCAGAAGAGGACTGAGGTGAAGCTTCAGGATTTGCCTGTTGTTCTTGGTGCTTGTTGTGTTCTTCACAATATATGTGAGATGAGGAATGAGGAGATGGATCCTGATTGGAGTTTTCAGCTCTTTGATGATGAGATGGTGGCTGAGAATGGTGTTAGGTCTGCTGCTTCCGTTCAAGCTAGGGATCAGATTGCTCACTATCTGTTGCACCATGGCAGGGCAGGCACCACTTTCTTGTAGGAAGGACCTTTCTTTATTTGTTTATCATCATTTCTTATTGTCTTTCTCTAGATTATTATTGCTGATTCTTTTGGCTATATTTTGTTATAGTCACATGAGAAAAAATAAAAACATTATTGTAATGTTGTAGGACTATGTATAGAAATTTTTTTTGCCCCATTCAATATATAAAAAGAAAAAACAAAAATTTGGATACCCAATTTAATTGTTCTTTATTTTTTCTATTAGCAAAGTTTCATAATAGTAAACTTTCATTTTTAAAGTGTTCCATAGTGTTTGGCCCTATATGATCTAA
>JASCZI010241842.1:62902-79108 GCA_036250425.1 Stylosanthes scabra | reverse complement strand
ATATATATATATATATATATATATATATATATCCCAGCATATAATAGATTAAATTATAATTTGAGTTTTCAATAGAATTCTTGGTAAAAATATTTAATTAGAATTTTATATTTAATGATTAAGAAATGCTAGATGGCTATATTTTTAATTTATTTTAATAATTATTTAGTTATTAACATTGATAAGTGTTGATTAAAATATGATGTTAAACAATAAATCAAGATCAAGATAAAAAGACTCTCTCTTCGTACTATCATGGGGCTCCCTTAGGGTTTGAAGAAGAGTAGTGCCCTTGTCCATTACCGTTATGCCTGACCCGCCCTTGTGTAGCTAACACGTCGGTTACATCCTGAAAACCCAAACACAAGACAACAACAATGACATCCGAACACAATGCAACAACAACAAATAGCATAGATCCACAAGAAGAAGAACATTTGGTGATTTTCAACAATGAAAACATTAAAGAAGGAGTAGAGGGCTGCAACAATAGCCTCGTGGGGAAACTCTACTCAGACAAGAATATCAACAGAACATGGATACTCTCAGCCTTGCATAACATATGGAGGAAACCAGATGGCTTGAGAATAGTTGAAGTCAAGCCAAAGATTTACCAGTTTTTCTTTGACAAAGAAACGGATATGGAGAGGATACTCAAAGGAAACCCATGGTCTTTCAGGAACTCATGGCTTATAGTGAAGAAATGGAATAGAAATGAGGGTCCCATAGACAAAGGTTTAGACTTTGCAGATATAAAGGTACAGCTGTGGGCCTTACCAGAACATTGCAAGACAAAAACACTGGGAAAGAAGATAGCATCTGTGCTAGGGGAGGTGAAGGAATGTGAGATCTTTGAAAATCCCAAGGACCATACGAGATTCATCAAAACAAAGGTAACCTTAAACACTGCCAAGCCTATTCTAAAAGGGGTTAATATAGGGAGCAAGGAGGATGGGCTGATTTGGGTTGACTTTAGATATGAGAGGCTTCCAAACTTTTGTTATTATTGCGGTTTGCTGGGCCATGATGAGCAAAACTGCAGAAAAGCCATGAAAGATGAGGAAATAGGAGTCAACAAATCCAAGAAGTTGGGAGCATGGTTGAAAGCAGAACACCCAGGTATCAAAATAACAAGAAAGGAGGAAATGGGGGCACAAAAGGGAGAAACAGAAGAGGGAAGAGGTAGCATGGAGCAGTAGAAAATCACACAAAGAATGATGGAAAAGCTAGCAGAACTGACCATGAAAGAGAATCAGGGAAAGTCAGGGGATCTCAACCAAGAAGGTGGAAAACAAGACCCAATTATTGCTATAAGCCAGAGCAAAGCTGGAGCAGGAATGGAAGAAGGGGAGCATTTAGAACAAATACCAGAAAACATCCAACATCTAACAAACCTCATACCATACAAAGAAGTATCAACAGAGAACATGAAGCTACACAACCAAGGAGACTTAGAACCAACAAACAACAACAAGAGCCCAAGCAAACAAGGATCAAAGACTTGGAAAAGGAAAGCAAGAGAAATAGTCGCTAATCAGAGAGAAGAAAGGGAGGATACAGAGATTATAACTCAGAAGCGCAAAGTACAAGAACCAGCCATAATGGACATAGACAATCCCAACCAGAAGATGAAGAAGAAACTCACAACAACAGAGAGTCATCGGCAGAGGCTGCAAAGCAGCCCTGCCGGGCACCATGAAGATCATCAGTTGGAACTGTCGTGGGCTTGGGAAATTATGAGGAGGAGGAGGAAAGAGGAGGAGATTATGAGGCTAAGATATAAGGGGGGATTAACAAATGTGATGGCAGTTGACTATAGAGGGGAAGGAAGACAAAGAGCGGGAGGCTTAGCTGTGTTATGGGACAATTCAGTTAAGCTGGACATAAGATCCCTATCAATTAATTATGTGGATATGGATGTGGTAACAGAAGACCCAAACCAGAATTGGCGTGCTACCGGATTCTATGGATTTCCAGAGAATGAAAACAAACAATGGAGTTGGGATCTCTTAAACTCTCTCGGCCAGAATTCAAACAAACCGTGGATTGTTTTTGGTGACTTCAACCAAATCTTGGGGCAAACTGAAAAGCAAGGAGGTAACCCAGTCACATTCTCTCAAGTTCAATGTTTCAGGGATGCTGTCCAAACTAACGAGCTCCTAGACTTGGGTTTTGTTGGTCATTCCTTCACATGGACAAATGGACAGGCAGGGGAAGACAACATACAAGAAAGGCTGGATAGAGCTTTGGCTACCATAGAATGGAGAGAAGCTTTTCCTAAGACAGTGGTCCAACATTTGAGTAGATACAAATCAGATCATAACCCGATTTTGGTCGACCTCATGGGGGAACAAAGAAGAAGAAGGAAGGCTCCACACAGATTTCGTTTTGAAGAATGCTGGCTAGCTAATGAGAAATGTGAGGATGTGGTCAGGGAGGCATGGCGTTCAGGAGGGGGATCCTTTGCAGATAGAGTGAATGCTTGTGGGAAGATGTTAGATAAATGGGGGGAAGAGAATTTTGGGGAAATTCCCAAGAGGATCAGATTACTGCAGAATAGATTAAAACACCTAAACACACTCAAGCAAGAAGAAGAGATCATCAGGAAATTAAAAGAGACCGAGGCTGAACTTGATGAAGCACTCAGAGATGAAGAAGTGTGGTGGGCTCAGAGATCCCGAATTGGATGGCTCAAACATGGGGATAGAAACTCCAAATTTTTCCATCAAAAAGCTTCCCAAAGGAGAGAGAGAAATAAAATCAAGACAATAAAGGATGATGCAGGGGTCACACATGAAGATGAAGACAAGATAGAAGAGGTAATGGTAAACTATTTTGAGGAGCTCTTCACATCAGAAGAGGCTGAAGACATCCAACAAACGGCAGAGATTGTCAAAGGCAGAATCGATGATCAAAAGAAGGAATTTCTGGACAGGGACTTCACAGAAGAGGAGGTAAAATAAGCACTCAAACAAATGCACCCTACGAAGGCCCTAGGCCCAGACGGTATGCCAGCACTTTTCTACCAGAAAATGTGGAATATAGTGGGTAAGGATGTCACTGAAACTGTTCTAAATGTCTTAAACCAAAATGTTGATCCATCAAATTTAAATTCTACTCATATTTGCATGATTCCAAAAGTCAAGAGTCCTAAGCATATTAGAGAATTTAGGCCTATTTCTTTATGTAATGTTATCTTTAAGATTGTTACAAAAACAATAGCAAACAGGCTGAAACAAATTCTACATGAAATAGTAGGAGAATTTCAGAGTGCTTTTATGCAGGATAGGCTTATTACAGATAATGGACTAGTGGCCTTTGAGATATTCCATTTCATGAAGAAGAAGACAACTGGGCACAAAGGCTATGTGGGCATAAAACTGGATATGGCAAAGGCCTACGACCGAATTGAGTGGGATTTCCTTAGAGAGGTTCTAATCTCCATGGGATTCTTCGAAAAATGGGTAAAGCTAATCTGGAAATGCATTTCTACTCCTACTTTCTCGGTCCTTATCAATGGAGTTCCTAGCAGGGTTTTCAACACATCTAGGGGGTTAAGGCAGGGTGACCCTTTGTCTCCCTACCTATTCATCTTGTGCACCGAGGTCCTATCCGATCTACTTATCAAGGCCCAAAATAGCAACATGACTAGAGGAATCAAAGTAGCAAGGCATGCACCACAGATCAATCATCTATTCTTTGCGGATGATAGTATTCTCTTCGTAAGAGCTTCAGATCAAGATATTACAGGGGTGAAGGAAATTCTCGTTCGATACCAAAAAGCATCGGGACAAAGGATCAACCTTGAGAAATCGGAAATCTCATTTAGCCGAAACGTACCAACTACCAGACAAATTCTGATCCAAGACTGGTTAGGGATAAAGGCGGTGAGTCAACACTCCAAGTACTTGGGCCTTCCCACACTCGTAGGAAGGTCCAAAAGAGAGGTTTTTGATTTCATACAGGAGAGACTTTGGAAGAAGCTTAAAGGTTGGAAGGAGAAATGCCTATCACGCGTGAGAAGAGAGACCCTAATTAAAGCGGTTCACAATCAATACCAACTTATTTAATGGGATGCTTTCTAATCCCTAACAGCTTATGCAATCACTTGGATTCCATGATTAGAAAGTTCTATTGGGGGAGTAAAAATGGCGAGAGGAAAATCCATTGGATCAAATGGGACAAGCTTTGCACGAACAAAATGGAAGGAGGGCTAGGTTTTAGAGATTTTGAAGCCTTTAATTTAGCTTTGCTTGCAAAACAAGGCTGGAGACTAATGAAGAAACCCGAATCCCTTGCTGCCAGAGTAATCAGTGCTAGATACTATCCAAGGGGGAATTTCCTACATGCTAAGGCAGGTCACTCACCAAGCTACCCATGGAGAAGCATTCTTAAAGCTAGAGAATTGCTTGAAATGGGAGGGGTTTGGAAAATTGGAGATGGGAGAACAACTAAAATTTGGGGAGATCCATGGCTCCTGAAACAGCATAGACACAAAATTTGGAGCCCAATTACATCACTGGGTGAAAATGCAACAATTAGAGAATTAATGGATAATGAAGGGACTAGATGGGAAACCACTACAGTAAGGGAGCATTTCATGTTTTTTGAAGCAGAGCAAATCTTGCAAATACCACTACCAACAACCAACCAAGCAGACCAATTTTATTGGAAATTTACGAGAAATGGAGAGTACAAAGTCAAGGATGCATACCACAGGTTTATGGATTTCAAGAAGCTCCAGAATAGAAGCACAAGATCATCAGACCCTGAGGAACCAAACTGGAAGAGGCTCTGGAAGATTAAAGCACACCCACGAGCCATCAATTGCACTTGGAGAATTCTTAATGGATCTTTGCCAACTAGATTAAACCTGCAAAAAAGAGGAGTACCATGCTCAGCTCTGTGTCCCAAATGTTGGAGGAAAGAAGAATCAGAAACCCACTTATTCAGGGATTGTGAATTTACCCGAGTATTTTGGTTCCACACACCTTTCACAATTCGAACAACAGCAAGCATGGAAACCCCTTTGTCAAAATGGATAGAAGAAATCCTTGAAGCTCTGAACCTTGAGATGCAGGCCTGTTGTGCAATTGCTTGTTGTCACTGTGGATGGCAAGAAATGAAGGCATTTTTGAAGATAAACACAGATCCCCAATGGATGTTGTTGAAATGGCCAAGAAGAAGCAAGAAGAATTTATCCAGGCTCAGCTCATCTCCAATTCAAAGTTGCAATACCCACCACTTGGTGCTCTGAGCTCGAATACATGGATTGCCCCACCAACCGAGCTTGTAAAATTAAATGTTGATGTCTCATGTATTGATGGAGGCACGGTTGGAATAGGAATAGTAGCAAGAGATTCATTAGGCAACATATTAATGGCTGCCACCTGCCTTGAATCTTTATCTCTTCAATCACATGAGGCTGAAAGCTTGGGTTGCTTAATGGGTTTAAAGAAAGCCCAAGAATGCTGCTTTTTAGACATAATTTTGGAAAGTGATAATGTTGAGGTCATTGAGTGCTTAAAGACACAAAAAGCTTTTGATAATTATTTTGGAACATTTATTTCTGATTGTTTAAATTTAGTCTCTTCTCTTAGATCTGTTTATTTCTCTCATGTTAAACGAAGTGGTAATAGGGTAGCTCATGAGTTGGCTCAACTAGCTCTTACCAATCCAAATATTGTGTGGATGGAAGATGCTCCAACTAATATTTGTAATATGGCCCTTCTTGATTTAATGGGTCCTATTCATGAATGAATGCTACCTTTACACTGTCAAAAAAAAAAAAAAAAATCAAGATCAAGATAGTTGATGGCTAAAAGTAATGGCTAACATAAATTAAAATTGATAACATTTTTAATAATTAATTATTAACATGAACATATAACAAAGAAATATAGGTTGGCTGAATTATTTTTTAATGAAGTATAAAATTGAGTTTTAAAAAATTATCCAGTGATTGAAAAAAAGTAAAAAAACACAAATAGACGACGGGTAGTGTGTCTAAACTATCTTTCTTCTTGTGGAGCTGTGGCTCGCGAAATTGAATTTAGGGTTTGCTTCAAAGTTGAATGTAGTTTTCAATTTGATTCCCCAACGCTCCAATTGGTGAGTTTACTTGATTCTCCTGCTCCCATTAATCATAAATATGCTTCATTTTCTTAGCAGAAGAACCCTTTCTCTTTCAACATCAAAACCACACTCTTTGTGGAACCATCCATGGCTTCAAGCGAAATTCAGCTCCACTGCCACCACCACCACTTGTTCAAGATCAAAAGGTAACTCCTTTACTGTCTCATACCTCATTCACACTTGTGGGTTCTCTCCACAATGCGCCCTTTCGGTTTCCAAGCACTTGAATTTTGAAACTAACGAAAAACCAGAGTTGGTGTTTGAGTTCTTCAAGAACCATGGCTTCACACAAACCCAGGCATTAAGTATTATCAGAAAATCACCCCAGCTCCTTAGAGCTAACTCTGTGAAATCTGTGCAGCCAAAGATTGATTATTTCAAGTCCAAGGGAGTTTCAGATCCTGACATACGCCTCATCTTGATGAGTTGGCCTACAATCCTCCTAAGAAGCTTGGAGAAGGAAATCATTCCCTCTTTTGATTTCTTATGCAGCATGCTTCAGTCCAACCAAAATCTCACAAAAGTTCTTATTCGCCATGCTGGTATTCTCTGTGACCTTGGCAACTATTTACAACCTAATATTGAAGTGCTGAGAGAAGAGGGAGTTACTGAATCACATGTTGTTAGGTTTATAGAATACTTCCCGCGCACATTTATGTTGTCTTCTAAGAAATTTAAGGAGGCAGTGCAGGCAGTTAAGGAGCTGAAATTTGACCCTTTGAAAATTCAATTTATTATTGCTGTTCAGGTGAAGTTAGCGATATCTAGATCCACATGGTTAAGGAGGGAAGGTATTTATAGAAAGTGGGGTTGGACAGATAATGAGATTTCCACAGCATTTAGAATCCAGCCATGGTGTATGGCGGTTTCAGACAACAAGATAGAGGCAATCATGGATTTTTTGGTAAACAAGTTGGGCTATACACCATTTGTCATTTCTAGGTATCCATTAGTATTGTCCATGAGCTTGGAAAAACGGATTATTCCGAGAGGCTCTGTTATTATAGTTTTGTTGTCAAAGGGTGTAGTGAATATGCCGAGCTTGACGAGATTATATTGTCCTAATGAAACTGTCTTCTTGGATAAGTTTGTTTACCTTCATGAGAAGGAAGCCGCTGAGCTATTAAAGTTGTATCAAGCTAAACTGGCTCTTGCTGGCTTCAAGGCTTCAAAGGAATTGATGAAATAAAGTAAAGATGCAACTGCCTTCTCTCTGTCTCTGATCTTCCATTCAATGGCTCTCATCAGTGCATTGAATTCTCAATTATACTTTTATTCTTAGTGACTCCAATTTTTTGTTGGGAGTCTTATAATTGTTACATCATTTGCCGGGTCTCAAATGACTATTTGTCAGTAATGTCATTGATAGTTCCTTAGTTTTTTTGGGTTTCTTCGACTAATTAGTTATTGGCTTTTTTGACTGGTGACTACTCTCCGAAGAAAAAAATAAAGTTCTTCTATGGACTCCATTGGGTTTGCTCTCTAATCATCATGTGGTTTTAGATTTGCAACTGTCTGGAAAATGTAAAAACTCAAAAAGTGTTGAGTGAAGACGGAAAAAAAGAGACTTTAATCCCTTTTATTTATCTGCTCAAACTCTTGGAAATTTTGTTAAGGTAAATACTCAGGTACAGCAGTCGACTTCATAATGAAGTTGTTTGTTAAAAACTGTTAAATAATTTGACATATTTGATTAAAATTATCTAATTATCTAATAATTTTAAAATGTTAATTTCATATGAATTTAATTGCATTTCAGTCAAGGTTGTCAAACTCGTGAGTTTAAGTAAACTCGTAGAGTCAACCTAGACTCGACTCGCAGAGTCAGTTACAAAATAACATGTCAAATTGCCATCAAAAGTTAGATACATCAAATAAAAATGAATTTTTATACTGAACAATACATCTTCCTATCCATAAACTCTAAACAAACCAGTCAAATAAATGACAACAAACCCTAAAAGCAAACCCACAATCAACCCTGGAGTCAACTTCCTATTTTTCTCTATTGCAGTCAACATGTTCTCTGTGTTAGCAAATCGATTCTCCATCACAATCTTTGTAAAGTGCTCACTCACATCTTCCTTTTCCTCTACAAATTCTTCTGTCCCAATCTTCCTTAACTTTTTAGTGTGCCTATCCAACCACAAAAAAATTTGCAGTGGGGCAACACAGCCTGATTCAATTAAACAAAAACAGTTCATAATTCTTCTACCCGCGCAACTACAAATATCCAATTCGAATACACCATACCTTGAAGAATGGACACCCGAAGAACAACCTATTCAGATTGTTTGCAGTTCTGGAAAGATACAGGATGTCATAAACCCCACACTTGTACTTTGGCGCGGCTCCATCTCTGTCATCTCCAACCTTCACAATGAACACACCCTGAATCGAGGAAGACCTCTCCGATCTCCCACGCTGGCGCTTCGTGTTGATCCTAAGGACAGTTCATCACTTTCCATGATTGGTTGTTCTTCGAGCTTTCGAATAATTTGGGAAAATGAAACCCTAATTTCCCAGCAATCATCAAAAGAGGGGTGACTACGAAACGATAAGATTTTGCACCCACATGACCATTACGGGTCTCATGTGTCCAGTGTGACCCCGTAACGACCAAGTATGCAGCGTTTACAAACACATCAGCAAGCTTTGTTACGGTCACGTGAGGGAGAGTAACATAGGATTACATGTGTCTACTTTTTTGAAGGTCAGGGGCATAGGGGTATTTTCCCAAGATAGGGGTATTTTTGTTTCACTGAAAAAGACAAGGGTATATTTGTTTTTTACCCAAAAAATACTAATATGTAAAATTATAAATTAAAATTTTTTTAATTATTTATATAATACCGGCCATCGGGTTGCGGCCGGGTGACCCAAGCTTAGGCCTAGTTCCGATTTCGTATTATCATCGAGTTGATTTAAATCATTTAATTTAATAGATTCTAGACCGATTTCGACTTACTTTAAAATTGAGCAAAAAATAACCCAAATTTTTATCGAGTTCTGGCGGGGCATCAGGCCGATTTGGACAATGAACAACCTAGTTTCTTTATTCAGAATGAATATAATGTTTTCTGTTTAAAAAAATTCTGTTTGATAATCCTATCTTGGATTTTTTTTAAATAAATAAAAAATACTAAATTTACAAAAATAGACACGGCTGGAGGAAATTTACCAATATAGATCCTCCTTACATCTTGGGCTTTGCAATCCCGGAATTACTTATACACGTATCTCGGGACTGCAGAGCCCAGAATTAGGCAATATATTTTATTTTATATGTATCTCGGGACTAAATTCCTCTATAAAAGGAAACCCAAGCCCCACACACTCAAACCACTCATTCTATCCTACTCATACTTCCTCCTACTCAAAGAAAGAATGAATTTTAATAATTTTGTGGTTGTTCTCTATCCGAATGGGAAGATAGGTCGCGATTCGGATGGCATCTGGTTCTGATCCCCTACTCCGGTAGTCTTCTAGATGCAGCCCGTTGATATGTTGGAGGAGCTGAAATCAGTTATTTTGCGCAACATGGGGGCTATTGGAACAGTGTTAGTGAGACGGGTTGCTTACCGTCTTCTTAACATCTTACCGTCTTCTTAATATCTTTCCTCTGGATCAATTCAAGTTCAAGATTTTATAGGTTGATAGCGATGGGCATGCGTGTGTGATGTTTGACCTACACCGTAGGTACGGAGAGGATTCTGATGAAGACATCGTTGGTGACTTTGAGGAGAGCAGCGAAAGGTCGGACGGGGCGGATTCGTGCCAGAATCTCAATCGATGAGGACCGTAGGTACGGAGAGGATTTTGATGAAGACATCGTTGGTGACTTTGAGGAGAGCAGCGAAAGCTCGGACGGGGCGGATTCGTGCCAGAATCTCAATCGATGAGGGGTTTTTTGCTCCCAACACCCGCCCCGATTCCAAATTTGTCATACGTCAATAGCCATTTTCTAACGTTACACCTGGATGATATGGAAGAGGAGCCAAGTGAAGGATTCGGTGGGGTGGTATGCCACATCCTGTAGAGTGATGGTGCACTCACCCCACGGGAGGAAAAATGTATGAGTCTCTGACCTCCAACGCTCCAGCAATGCTGACAAGAGTGGAGCGTCGAAGGCGAAGTCCCGAAGCTGGATGGCGTGTCCAAAACCCACCTCTACCATGAACAACATCAACTGCTCCGGAACATGAATAAGGAATGAATATCGCCTGGACAGTAATACCCTCTCCATCTACAACAATTAAACAATTAATTTTAAATTAATTTTAGTAAATTTTATGAACCGTGCCTATTCTTGTAAATTTACTATTTTTTATTTATTTAAAAAAATCTTTAACATTTGTTATACTAGGAATTCCTAATTACAAAATTATTTTAAATACACTACTATAAAACAAATTTTGGCATTTCTAAGTAATATAAATTATAATAATAAAAAAAAATTAAATACACTTAAGATTCTGAATATTTTTCGCTACACGACAGACATTTATTTTAACCGCATACATAAAAAATGATTTGCACAAAAACATGTAACCCTATTTTTTATTAACCAAATCTAAGATTGATAACACTGCTCTTGTGAACAATAATTAAACAAATTATTTTTACTTTAACTATAATAACACATAAAAAAAAAACCTAGTTATGAAAGAAACATTAATTGCAACATAATTCATACATAAAATCCGCGCTAAATTATGTAACACTAATATTTATTACCCTGAACTAACATTAATTACACTAATCACGCTAATTATAAAAAATAATTGGAAATTTATTTTTTTTGAAAAAGAAACACTAATCAAACTCTTGCGATGTGCCATTCTCGATCAAGTCGGTGCAAATCCTCTACGTCCTACGGGGCTTGTGCTGCCAGCGCAGCTAGACCAGCTTCCTCAACCAGTCCGAGGTGAGGTTCTGCTCGTGCGGTTCTTCTGGAACGTTCCCAAAAAGCCATAATATCACAGAACACTAGAGAAAGTTTTTGGGGGCCTAAAATGAAAATTTTGGAAATGAGAAGGGAGATTATGAGTATTTTCGGGTCTACCAGCCTTTATATAGGCGGAGATCCTATCTTGAGCTCTGCAATTTCGGGATAGCAATTCTGGGCTCTGCAATCCCGAGATACATATAAAATAAAATATATGGCCTAATTTCGGGTTCTGCGGTCTCGAGATACGTGTATAAACAATTCCGGAATTGCAGAGGACCTATATTGCTAAATTCCTCCAACCGTACCTATTTTTGTAAATTTAGTATTTTTTATTTATTTAAAAAAATTCCATCCTATCTTTGTTTATTTATTTATTTTTCAAACAAATGGAGGGAAGAAGTGATAGTTTAAAATAGAGTGAATATCTAATCCGGTCCCTAATAATTAGTTCCGAGGAACTAAGAGGTCCCTATAAGAAAATACACCCTTTCTGATCCCTGATTTTTTATTTGTGAGATTTTTCGGCGTCTATCTTTTTATCTCGTAAGACATTTTGGCCTCTCATATGTAACAAAATAGAATCTAAAAAGATTAGGTGCCAAAAATGATATTTTTTTTTGTCAGAAGTGTCATTGTCTTTTGTAATTGTTAGGAGTTACATTGGTATTTTTCCCTTTAAAATAACGATTGGTATTGGTTATCTCGTTTTAGTTAAGTTCCAGAGGAAAAAGAAGATATTAGAATTAATAATTGAATTTTAAAAATTACTAATTTAAAAGATAAAATATCTGACCTTTTTAAAATATTATAAAAATTATAATATTTTATAATTAAAACTTAAAAGATATATGAACGTTGTAAAGAGTAACAGAAATAGGGTTTTGCAGCAAAACTTGGATCCTAATTGAGATCACTCAAATGTCTCAATTTCTGATTCCATCCAAACTCTTCTCTTCAATCAACAATCCATGGCAATGGCTTTCTCTGAGACTCTTCTCCTCAAGTATCTCAACCCGTTCTTCTTCAAGTTCCAAAGGCCACTCTTTCACCGTCTCATACCTCGTTCGAACTTGCGGGTTCTCACCAGAACGCGCAGTTTCCGTTTCGAAACGCTTCAGCTTCGAAACAAGCGAAAAGCCTGATTCGGTGATTGCGTTCTTCAGGAGCATTGGTTTATCCCAATCCACAGCCTCCAGAGTCTTCCAATACATGCCACAGTTACTCATAGCCAATCCCGAGAAATCTTTGCAGCCGAAAATCGATTTTTTCAAGTCCAAAGGGTTTTCCACCTCTGATATATGCAAGGCCATTGTTTATTGCCCTTCGATCCTCGTTCGAAGCGTGCCGAATCAAATTGCTCCGACTTTCGATTTCTTCGATCACATGTTTCAGTGTAGGGACAAGCTCATCAAAGCTGTTAAAGGCAATTCAGGTATTCTCTTTGACTTTAAGGGATATTTAGAACCTAATATTAAGCTTCTTAGAGAAGAAGGAGTTCCTATTTCGCATGTTGTTAGGTTAATAGAGTACTACCCTCGCCAATTGAAGACAAATCCTAAGAAGTATAAGGAGGTATTGGAGGAAGTTAAGGAGATGAAGTTTGATCCCTCCAAGTTTCAGTTTATTGTGGCTGTTCATGTGTTTATTACAGCAGGAAAATCCGCCATGGCGAGAAGGGAAGGTATTTATAGAAGGTGGGGTTGGACGGATCATGATATTTTTGCAGCATTTAGAACCCATCCGTGGTGTCTTTCGATCTCGGACGGCAAGATTGAAGCGGTCATGGATTATCTGGTGAATGAATTGGGTTATGAGTCTTCTGCTATAGCTAAGATTCCGGCGGTGTTGTCCATGAGTTTGAATAGGCGGATCATTCCGAGGGGTTCTGTTATGCTAGTTTTGCAGTCTAAGGGTCTGGTGAGTAAGCTGGGCTTGGCTACAATATTTAGGTGTGATGAAAAGACCTTCTTGAATAAGTTTATCTTCGGCCATCCGAACGAAGCTGAGGAGCTATTGAAGTTGTATCGATCTAAAATAGGAAAAGAGTTAGACCATAAGAGAAATGAATGTAATACTTTATGATGTATCTGTCTACCACCTGAATACACATTTTTGGTGCATTGTTATGGTAATCACCTTCCTTATGCCTCGGATATTGAGAGTCTCATCATGGTTGCTTGTGTTTGCCGTGGTATGTTAACAGGTACGCTCCATTACTTGGCGCAATCATTCTATCGATTGTGTTTTTTGAGGGTAGATATTTGTTATTCTTATTGTATGAAATAAGTAAGGAGTGGAATCTGTAATGCCAGCCACACATAGAGACAAAACCTGTGTAAACTCATTTTTTAGTTGCAATTGATTGTTTAAGAATTCCTTCTAAGTGGTAATTATGATTGGCCTATAGAGTTAGACAATTAGAGGTTGGAGGAAAATGAGTTCTTATCATATTCCTTTCAGTCTTAAGTTTTAGATTTTCCATTGAGAAGAATGTGACATGCATTGTATTTGATTCCTTGGAGTGTGAGTTCTATTTCAAAAAGGGTGGTCAAAAGAACAAAGTAACAAATGCATTCTTTCCACATTTGTCAACTACCTTTCTTTGAACAATGACAAGATTTAACCATAAGTATATGTTCATTATGGGTTTCCTCTCTATCAACAATGTGGGTTTGCTGAATTTTCTCTCTGCAAGAACTCAAGAATTCAGTTTGATTGTGTATTACTGCCACTAAAGACGAGATAAATATGATGTTAAAAACATTTCCATGGGTTTATTACTTTATTTCACTTTTTCAAGTTTTACAAGACATGGTACATGACATTACAATTTCATCTGGTCCTTTTTTGCCAACCCACTTACACTTAGTGGGAGAAGATTGTTCTTAAGTCCGGCTAGATCTGTTAAGCTTAGTATTTATCTTAATCTCTTTTGAGAACCTTATCTTAAACACTACAAGAAGTTAAGAGCACCACAAGCATTGTACTTCTGAGTTCTGACTTGTGTTTTATGTTGTATCTTGTATGAGAAATGAAGGAGTTAATGATATCAGGTGAACAGAGAGTTGACTTCTCAGTAGTGAGGTGAAGTTATTTTATCAAATTAGGATAATTTATGATGTGTTATACAGATTTTTAACCATTTGTCGAGGTAAATGATCGAAACGGTTGTGGGTACCAAGCCAAAGACACTATCAATATAAAAATAAAGATTGAAAGGGATGAAGATGAAAGAAATGGAAAGGAAAATGAAATTACTGAAAGAGAAATGGGTGGAATGAACACTTGGTTTTCCTCCCGTTTTTGTGGGTTAGGATGTGTAGAGTATTTCAAAGTTCCAACCCTTTATTGTGATCCTAATGCTCCTATTTATAAGTAATTCTAGGAATTTAAAATTACAATAATATCCTAATAAATAACTGTATATAACCAATGTATAAAACTTCTTCTTTTAACTTTTGCATAAGAGTACGTAGGTTGTAATTTCTGCCTGAGTGATAACTTATGAGGTTTCCAAAGTTGGTTTCTTTCTACATAACCACTGCTCGATCTCTTTCCTTCTTTGACAAAAGTGTTGTTCTTTTTCGATTATTATCCTTTATCGAACATTTTTCAAAATATCCTTCTGAACTTTTGAAAAGTACTTTACCATAACTTCTATTCGATTATCTTTGATAATAGTACAAACATTATGGTGAATAGTAACCATGCCATTTTTTGGCTTTCACTTTATCGAAGAAATTTATTTTGGATATAACAATATGCCATTTGTTCTGTTACAAAAATCCAAATTTCTATTTTCACATTACCAAGTTTGAATCCAATAGCATTTCATTAAAAAATAGGTTCATTCCGTGTCCAGTTTGCATTGAGCATTGACAGGTTTGTAAAGTGTTGAAAAATCTCGTTAACAAATAAGAAACACCTTTTTAACATACCTGAGAGGATTCTCTCCTCATTCTACATTGTATGTTAAGTCGTTAACATACGTTTAAGCATGAGAAATAGTAAGGCACATTTGCAGTTCTTGGAAATGAATGTTATCATACAAATTTAAATATTTGATAAGCATTGAGGTTCTTACAAGTTGAACCCAATATTCAAGGGTTCTACATTTTAATAATTATAAGCATAAAATGAGCTATAAATGATCTATAGAAAGTACATCCTCCGTGCTCCACAGAAATACGAGTTGCGATAAAATGAGCTATAAATGATTTATAGAAGATACATCCTTCGTGCTCCACAGGAATACGAGTTGGGAGGGATTCGAATTTCTAATATTTGTTTATGCAGACGACTAGCTTGACCTCTGGACTCTGGACTATTTAAGTTGGTTAACAACGTAAGATGTTGTATAAGATCATATCATAATTTTTTTAATTTATTTTTTTATTTTGATAGAGAAGTTGTCTCTAGTGGGAATATTTCAATTATGTGGTCTTCATTCGTTCCACACATGTGGCTGTGTAATTATATAATTTGGCGCTCATGTTCTCATAATTAGAAATCTTGAATCATGATCCTGGATGATGTAAATCACAAATGGTTTGGGCAGTGCCTGATGCTAAATGGACACGAAAAGTTTTAGTTTGTTTGACAAAATATTTTTAGGAAAAAAATAAAAACACTAGAAAAAAATATTTTTTTTTTTGGACAAGAAAAAAAAAATCTTTTTTAAAGAGTTACAATTTTCATCTTTTTTTTTAATTACTTTAGAAAAAATGTTTTAACATAACAAATAAAAAAATATTTTAATATTATCATATCTAAATATAATTAGTAGATAAAAATTACTTTCATTGCTACCATGTTTTTTTTTTTGTTTTGGTATTACATTGTTTTTTTAACCATGCTAGATAACCAATAAAAATTCAGCCAACAATTTAAATTAGATGTTCTATTCCTTTACATGTTGGATGTTCTGTTTTTAAGTTTTTGATGTTCTGTTTCTAAAAAAATATAAAGTTGGCTGATGTTTTAGGTTTCGTATGTTTTATAACTTTTATTGTGGATGTTCTATAAATAGTAATTTGAGAAGTTCTATACTTTTCCTTTTCTTTTTTTTTTTGTTTATTAGTATTACATTGCTGACCTTGTTACTCGGAGTGTTTTTGGTA
>JASCZI010241842.1:50942-62807 GCA_036250425.1 Stylosanthes scabra | reverse complement strand
CCCCCCCCCCCCCCCCCCCCAAAAAAAAAACCCCTCAAACCCCGTTCAAATCACTTTGGAGAAGAAGAACCAGTTCCTCTGGAGGGAATCTAGGTATTGGAAGCCATGTTTCTTCTCGATGCTTCTCTTGGCCAAGAAATCTGCTTCATTATTAGGGCTAGGGTTCACTGCAGGATTCATGGCAGATTTCAGGTAACAATTTAGTATCATCACTTGATTCTTTCACTCGCAAATCGCAATGTTTCATTTTCGCATCAACATCATTTCTCCAACCTCGCAAAAACTGGTTTCTTCGCTAAGCAGCAATCCATGGCTATGGCTTCCTCCCAGACTCATCTCAACCTCGTCTCCTTCTTCAAGCTCCCAAGGCGACGCTTTTACATTCTCTTACCTCACTGACACTTGTGGCATCTCACCAGAACGCGCTATCACCATTTCCAAGCGCTTCAAGTTAGAATCAAGTGAAAGACCAGATGCAGTGATTGAGTTCTTCAAGAACCAAGGTTTGTCCCAAACTATGACCTCGAGAATCTTTCGAACTGTTCCAGTTTTACTCTTTGCCAGCGCCGAGAAAACTTTGAAGCCAAAGTTAGATTTTTTAAAGTCAAAGGGGTTTTCTACCTCTGACATTCACAGCATCTTATTAGGGTTCCCTGAAATTCTCAAAAGAAGCTTGAAGAATGAGATAATTCCCTGCTTCAATTTCTTGGATAATATGTTTGAATGTAAGAACAAGCTCAGGAAAACTGTTGTAAGCCATTCATGTGTTCTTTATGACATTGCCAAACGTATGGAACCTAATATCAAACTGCTGAGAGAAGAGGGTGTTCCTGAATCACATATTCTTAGGTTTTTAGAATGCTACCCCCATACATTGAAGTCATGGCCTGCACGATTTAAGAAGAAGGTGCTGGAAGTGAAGGGGATGGAGATTGATCCATTGAAGTTGCAATTTGTTATACTTGTTAGAGTGAAGTTATGCCTGAGCGAATCCACATGGGCAAGGAAGGAAGGTATATATAGAAAATGGGGTTGGACCGATGATGATATTTCTGCTGCGTTTAGAGTCCACCCGTTCTGTATGTGCACTTCAGACAGTAAGATTGAGGAGGTCATGGGTTTCCTGGTGAACACATTGGGCTGCAAATCTTCCGACATTCTCAAGTGTCCATCAGTGTTGACCATGAGCTTGAGAAAGCGAATTATTCCAAGGGGCTCTGTTATTAGAGCTTTGATGTCAAAGGGTCTGATTAACAAGCTGAGCTGGACTGCATTTCGGTATAATGAATTGAAGTTCCTGGATAAGTATGTCCAATGTTATGACAAGGAAGCCAATGAGCTATTGAAGTTGTATCAGGCTAAATTAGCTTAAGATTGTTAGAGAAATCAATGGAAATGAATGTATTGCTCCTGACTACATGTCGTTTGGTGCATTGCATTCTTATTAGAGTTGTGTTTACTGTGCCATTTAAAAAGGTATGCTTGATTATTGTTGAAATCATTTTAATCTATGATGACATAGTGCTCCCAAAATTTTCAGATTTCGTGTTCAATTATTCCATCAAAAGAATAATTATATCACATCTTATATTTTTTTATGATTAGACTTGTTAGACAATTTCAGGGATGGATAACCTCAAATGCCTTTTACCAATGTATTTTATATTTATATTTTTATTGCTTATGCTGAGTTACCACCATATATGGTTAAACTTCCTGTAATTTGTATGTAGGTCACCAAAAATTTGAGAACAGAGCATAGAATACATTAGTGCTTCTTATCAGTGGAACTATAATCTTTCTGGGGTTCTCGTGGATGAAATGCAGTTGATTTAGCTGCAACAAAGGCGTATTCTACTATTCTTGCTTGAGGGTGATTCAAAATTTTTACGTTGGTCATGCTTTTGTGGCTGTAACTTGCCTTCATAAAGGGTGGTTTTATAGATTGATGAGACTGACTTGGAGGAGTCATCAGTAGTGTGCTAACTAATCCATTGGTAATTACTTGAGTCTCTGCTGCTGTGTCAATTTGAAGCCTGGGAATTAGAGTATTGAATTGAGCTGAGGGCAGTTTCGCCCTGTATCTATTTTAGGCGGCTGCATTGAGGAATGCCGCTTGTGGAATTGAGGATGCTATGGATTTTCTGATGAACAAACTCCTGCAAGGCTTCTGCTACTGCCAGGCAGCTGGTAATGCTGTTCTTTGCTTGGGAAAACTGATTATGCTGTCTTTTACTCTTTACTTGAAGCAACTGTTTAGGTGTGTTGAAAAGTTCTTACGCCATGAGAAGGTATCTGATTAACTATTTATCAGGCTGAATTGATTCTTAGTGGGCGCAACGCAAACATTCACATTATTCTGGTTTATGATGATATTACATAGTTATATCTTATATGCATTTGTGTGTTTTTATATCTGTGGTGGTTCTAATTTTAGCTCTAATAATAATTTGAAAATAAGAATCCGTTCATGTACTACTTTTCTTACAATTGCACGGTCAACAAAAGTGTATAGAGAAAGATGAAAAGAAATTGTAAAATTTGAATGTTAAAAAAAAAAAGTTGCTTGGAGCTTCTATGAGTTGTTTACACTTTACATTACAGCATCTTCCATACACAGTCACAGATCAATAAAAATAGTGTTTTTGCTAATTGATGTTCTCTCGTTAAGTCTTTATAAAAGATGATTTTACGGTGGTGAAAGTATCTAGTAGTTTTTTAAGGATTATAGAAAAAGATTTTAAATATATGGTTGTGCTTATTTTTAATATATATCTATATTTCTTTTATTTTAGAAAAATAACTCTTGAAATCTTAGTGGATTACTAGATACTTTCATTACCTAAAAATTTTTTTATAAAAGATATTTCCTGTCAAGAATTATATAGTTTTATTTTTCTATGAAAAGTTTAACAATTGGCTTTACACTGTGTTTGCATTTGATAATCGAAATAATGGCCTAATACAAAAGGAAAAATTCTATTTGCATTAAAATTAGTTACTAGTGTATAATACGTATTGAAATATAAAATACGCATTAAAAATAAGTTAAACTAGACATGTATTCTTTATGAGAAAGTTTAGGGAGTCCATAGTTTATTAGCCAATAGGTGGCTAATAGGCTATTTCTTTTTTTTCTCTTTCATCTTTTACCACCCATTATTTCCCTATTTACACTTATGGGCTCCCTATGAGCTCAACATATATTATATACTAGTGGCTGATTTTAGTCTACACCTAACAAAACCCAGAAAGAAATACATAACCAACTTTCCTAAGCTTAACCAATTATTAGAGATTTAATTATTATGATTTATAATTTTAACCGAAACTACTAATCATTTTCGTTTGTCACTTGTCAATAATAAAATTTAGCAGATAATTTTGTTAAGAATTTAATAATTCCAAGCAATTTTTTATAATTAAATAAAAAATGAAATAAAATCACTAAACCCTTCTCGAATTTACCTACGGATGTCGGAATTCCGAATTAGGGTTTATGGCTTGGTTTAGGGTTTATCGCAGAACACATAGCAAAGTTTGATTCACTCATAAGTCATAACAGCAACAACTGATTGATAATTTGATACCACCAAACAAACTCGGTGAGTTTGAATTCTTGATTTTCCCGCTTTAATGCTCAATTCAATCATCAGGACCGTTTCTTCAACCACACCGCCATGGCCATGGCTTTCTTCCAGACTCTTCTCAACCTCATCTCTTCCATCTTCAACTTCCACCGATAAATCTTTCATGCTTTCCTACCTAATCGGCACCTGCGGCTTCCCACCGAAAACCGCCGCTTCGGTTTCCAACCGCCTCACCTTCGAAACGAGCGAGAAACCAGACGCTGTGGTCGCATTCTTCAAGAGCCACGGTTTATCGGAAGCGGCGGCGTTTAAGGTCCTCCGATTCACGCCAAGGTTACTCGTTACAAATCCCGAGAGAACTTTGCAGCCGAAAATCGATTTCTTCAAGTCCAAAGGGTTTTCAACCTCCGACATATCCAAAATCATTGTAGGTTGGCCTCCGATCCTCACTCGAAGTTTGCAGAACGAGATCATTCCGTGCTTTGATTTCTTGGAGAGTATGATTCTGTCGAAGGAGATGCTTTTGAGAACTGTGATTCGCTATGCCGGTGTTCTCTGTGATCTTGAAAGCTGTATTATACCTAATGTGAAACTGCTGAGAGATGCAGGAGTTCCTGAATCTCTTATTGTTAAGTTTATACAATACTTTCCGCTGTCGCTGAAGGCTCCTTTGAAGAAATTCAAGGAGGCGGTGCAGGAGGCGAAGGAGATGCAGCTTGATCCTTTGAGACTGCAGTTTGTTATAGTTGTTCATGTCATGTTAAATGTCTCGAAAACCACCTGGGCAAGGAGGGAAGGTATATTTAGAAGATGGGGTTGGACTGATGATGATATCTCTGCGGCGTTTAGAGTCCACCCGTTCTGCATATCGGTTTCGGACAACAAAATCGAGGCGATCATGGATTTTCTGGTGAATACATTGGCTACAAGTCTTCTGATATTGCCAGGTATCCGTGGGTATTGTCCATGAGCTTGGAAAAGCGAGTTGTTCCGAGGGGCTCTGTTGTTTCAGCTTTGATGTCAAAGGGTCTGATAAAAAAGATTAGCTTGAGTTATATGTTTCAGTACAAAGAATCGATTTTCTTGGATAAGTTTGTCCATCGCCATGAGAAGGATGCCGATGAGCTATTGAAGCTGTATCGAGCTAAATTGACATAAGACTGTTAAGAGAAATGAAAATGTCAAATCTGTCATACCCTTGCATTGGTAATCTCTGTTTTATGCTTGGTTGCTCCAACTTCAATTTGCATTTGTTGTGCCATTTAAACAGGTATGATTCAATGCTTGATCATATGGTGAAATCATTTATTGGTTACTTATCTTTCTTTTAGAAAGAAATATAATTTTTTTGTAAAAGGAAGTTGCAAGTTTAATATATAATGCCACAGGGAGCATAGCAAGCCTATACACATTCAATTTTCGAATTGCTTGTTTAAGAATTTGTCATGATTAGCCTCATTAGTTAGACTTTCTGCTTAAAGGAGTGTGCATATTTGATTGCTTGGATTTGCAGGCAATCTCTTGTTATTTATCTGGTGATTTGTTGATTGAATGACTACTGATTTCTTTCCCCATTCTTTTCGCTTCTTCAGTCAACAAAGTTATTTTCACATTCTGATGCATTTCATGAGACTAGTTGATATTCAATTGGTTCTGAAAATCTTGGAACTTAAACTAATCACCTTCTTGTTGGTGATTCAATATTCAATTGTGAGCCTAGCTCAGAATTTTGGTCTTTCCAACCTCAGCAATTAAGATGATCCTTAGGGCCATGGTTTGAGTTTAATACAAGTAGAGACACAGAAGATTTCAATGACATAAGTGACAATCATGTTTGGTGTTAACATAAACTAGCTTCCTCAACTTAACAAAGCTGGTTAATGGGTCTGGGTGCAAAGATGATAAAGAATTCAAGGTGTTATCTATGCATTGACATCTTAGTATTACTTTGACTAAGGCAGGACAAAAAGGGCCTTGGAACTCAGAGTGGCCTTATCGATTGGTATGGTAATGTTTTCATGGGTTGGTTTTACCTTAAACATTGGTTTTCTTTATCTCTAGGCTTACTTGTAGGATCCATCAGTATTGTGCTAACCATTGGTTTGGTCGATGGATTCTTCATTCTATGCAAAAGAAACAATGCAGATGAAGAATTTGAAGGCTGTATAAACTCAAGTGCTGGACACATTATTCAGTTTCATGAGGTGGTGTGAGATTTGTTGAAGACTCCACTTATACTATCATGATTCATGACTAAAAGGAGAATAAAGGTTTTGCCATTGCCAATGCATTAAATAAGTATTGACACTACAAAATCATCATTAAAATTAACACCTTGTTCAACGAATAATAGACTGTCACATATATTGTATTTTGCACAAATAAAATTATATATGGATCATTAATAAAATTAAATTAGTTTTGCTTGATTGAATAAAACATAATTTTTATTAAAAAAAAGGGGGAAAATGGTGTATATATTTTTGTTTGTTCTTCTTTCACATTGATATTAACTACACAACAGGCTTTTTCAAGTGTATAGTGTGTTTGGTTACTTGTGATGAAATACACATGCAAGGTGCAATGCCAGAAGGAATATTTTTTTCTAAAAAAATATATTAGAGGGCAACATATTTATATTAATGATAACAATGATTATTTCCTTTTTTTTTTTGTTTTCTCAAGCTATCTCCTAACCAGACAGGTCGATGACTAATCCTCTATGGATATAAGCTCTATTTAAGAGTTTGCTGTTGGTTACTCACTGCTCACTGGGTCTCATCCTCTATGGATATAAGCTCTATTTAAGAGTTTGCTGTTGGTCACTTACTGCTCACTGGGTTGCTTACTGAGTTACTTCATGCACAAGATGAGATACCTTTTAGTAATATCCTATGCATGTTTCATTTGATTCATTCGTATTTGAAATTGAACATTTGAAATGGAAATGAATCAAATTAAATTCAGAATTAAATAAAAATAGACAATAGGGGGAGAGTAACAACTAACAAATGTCTTTTTACGATTTCTTTCCATATTATAAAAGGAAAAATATATTAGATAATCAATAATAATAGGGCACACATAATTCGAATATAGCAGAGAATAAATCATTCAAAATGGTAATATTAGCTCGGTAAAAATAAATGAGATTGTTGACTGACTTTTTATTGAAAAGATATTTGGTACCCATATTTTCTCATTACATGTACTGTGTGTTTATTGAATTGTTCACACTAAAATTAGCCACCAAATTAGTCATTAGTGTATAATACGCATTGAAATACGAAATACATGTGTAGTTTAATTCATTTTTAGTATGTATTTAGTATTTTAATGTGTATTATACATTAGTGGTTGATTTGGTGACTGATTTTAGTGTTCACCTAGTATATCCTTTATGGTTATTTAACCTCAAAAGAGGAGGGGAAAACAAAGATATATTTAAAACAACAATGCTACATGTATACTTTTTTTTAGTGTACACCTCCATTCAAGTCCCAAACGAACATGTTTTTATGTATATAATGAACATGTTTTTATAATTGACATGAACATGTTTTAAAACCTATTCGTTCTAGTAGTAATATTTTATTCGTGCACGAAAAAAAATCTATATATACAACGAACATATTAAAAATCTGTTCATTTGCTTTTAAAAACCCGTTCGTTCTAGTAGTAAAAACATATTCGTTTAGGACTTAGATGGAGGTTTACACCAAAAAAAGGTGTACACCAAGATTAATTGTATTTAAAAAACATTGCCTTATTTGGTATCAGTATTTTGATTAACAAAGATATTATTTTCAATATGAAAATATTTTTATATTTTGATTATTTTCTAGTATGTTTTGGGTAAAATATTTTAGCAAGAGTAGAATCTCTTGAAAAAGAAAAATTAAAAATGAACATTAAATTTCATTTTTAGAAGATTTTTTTTCCTTAACATGATGAGATGCCTTAATGTTCATTTAAAATGAAAGTATTCAAAAAATATGTTTTCTTAATAACATTTGCGTTTTTCGTATCTACGGGTAATTGGCTTTACTAAAGCTAGAATTACAAGAAAAAGAAGAGAAATATTTTTTTGAGAAGTTATATTATTTTTTTAATATATATTAAAAAATGAAATAAGATTATTTATATTGTATCTAAACAAACCTTAAAAAATATAAAAAAAAAAAAAATTTTCCCCTAAAAAAGTTCACAGTTATTTAACCTCAAAAGAGGAAGGAAAAAAAAAGTTTCATGCAACATGTGCATGATAAGTTTCTTGAATTATAAGAAATTAATACTCCTAATTCCTTACAATTTTTTATTCTAAAAAACTCATCAAAGATTACTCGGAAAAATTAATTCGTCGATTATTTAAAAGAAATATCAAAATGCATGATAAAATTCAGTTTCAGAATTAACCAAAACAATAAAAGAAAAAATGAACAAATGTACATTTAAACTTTTACACGAGCTACAAATACACACGAATAATTAAATAAGTCAAATATACGCCTCAATAATCTATCTGTTGGATATTTATATCCAATCGTTACTCATGCTCTATTTTCATTACCTAACATTGATAGGTGACACATTTTATGCCCTCAAACGTATTTTGTTTAATAATATTTTCTCCTTACATATATTATGTGCTTATTGCTTTTTTTTTTCGTGTCAGTATTTTGATTAATAAAAATGTCGTTTTCAATATGAGAATCTTTTTATATTTTGATTATTTTCTAAGCATGTTTGGTTAAAATATTTTAGCAAGAGTAGAATTTCTTAAAAAAAAATTAAAATGAACATTAAATTTCATTTCTAGAAGATTTTTTTCTTAACATAATGATATGCCTTAGTGTTTATTTAAAATGAAAGTATTCGAAAAATATATTTTTTTAATAACTTGCCAATTCCCAGCATCCAATTGATGATATGGTATATATGCCTAATCGATTAGTTTGACTTTTAAGTTTTAAGCATTTAATATGTTTTCAGTTTTCACATTATTTGTAGTGAGTTATATTTTCCCCTTTATATACGAGGGTAGTTTTACGATGAAATAACTGTTTTATGCATAAAATGAAGAGTGGTATTTCGTTTTACTTTAAAAATTAATAAAAGCACATTAAAATAATTCACATATTAGGTTTTTAATCATTCATTAAGAAAATATTGCTTTTTCTCTTCATTGTAACACGTATGAATGCACCTTTATATGTATATGAATATCGTAGTATGGTTGATTCTAACGGCTATTTATTTGTTTGATTTTTTTAATCTTTTTACAGGAGTGGTCGGAGATGGAAGACAAAATACATCATACATATTGAAAACAAATTTGGATAATTATTCAATTTAATCTATGAATTTAATCTATGCATGATAACATCTACTTGTATTCGATTTCATATATGAGTCATGTACTAGTATATAATAAATTATATATAATAATAATTACAACTGTTTGAAGTAAATGAATGAATATTCAACTTAGTTTCTAAGGAATTTTAGATTGAGTAATTTATTTACTTAATATTTTTTATTCTAAAAAACTCATCAAAGATTACTTGAAAAAATCAGTCAACCATCATTGAAAAGAAATATTGAAATTCATGATAAAATTCTGGTTTAGAATTAACCAGAACAATAAGATAAATATACACCTAAATTTTTTGACAAAAGATAAATATACACACGAATAATTAAATAAATTAAATGTACACCTCAATAATCTATCTATTAAATATTTATATCCCACCGTCACTCATATTCTGTTTCCGTTAAGTGACATTAACAGGTGGCACATTTTATGACCTCAAAAATATTGAGATTAACTCGTTTAATTCGCAATCCGAAATTTTTTTTACCTGCAATTATAATGGGTTTTTCAATCCGTACAATTTAACTCGCAGGCTAAATGGGTTGAACTAGCAGTTTAATAGGCCAATCCGTTAACCCGCTTTAAATACATATAATATTAGTAAAATATATTTACACATGTTAAAATTCTTGACAATTTATTTACTATTATGATTTGTGAATTATATTTGTATACATTTTTTTATGATAACCGTGTTACATTAGTTTAGATTATAATTATAGATTAAATTATTAACATATTATATTTTAGCCACCGCAAATAAAAGATCATTTTAAAATAATATCAATATAATGTAAAATAAATAAACAAATAAATACAAGAAAAATGCGGATCGGGAGCACCCACAAAATCGTGAACCAATGCGGGGCGACTATGGGTCTCTCTCAAGACAAACCATTATATGTTGCGGGCTAGCCTAGCTTAATCCATTAATATTTGGTCCATCGCGGGTTGGGCTAAATGGGTTGGAATGACCTGCATACCCAGATATGGGTTTAACAATATTTTCTCTTTATGTGCTTATTAGTTATTTTTTTATTTGGTGTCAGTATTTTGATTAACAAAAATATCATATTAAATATGAGAATCTTTTTATATTTTAATTATTTTGTAAAATTGTTTGGTTAAAATATTTTAGCAAGAGTAGAATCTCTTAAAAAGTCAAGGGAGGCTAACTCAATTGGTGCAATATTATTGCTAGAGATCCCCTTCCTCAATATTTTAGGTTCGATACCACCTATGTAAATCACAAAAAAAGAATCTATTAAAAAAGAAAAATTAAAATGAACATTAAATTTCATTTCTAGAAGATTTTTTTCCTTAATATAATGATATGATACCTAGATAAATTTATAATGGATCAGGTTCATGGTGGATCAAGTAGAGTATTTTTAAATGAGTAGTTATTTCTATATTTTATTTTTATTATTTATTATAAAATCACAATCACTCTCTATCACTTATTTGGAAATATTCTACCTTATTCATCATGAACCAGGTCTACCTTAGACAAAACTATGATACTTTAGTGTTTATTTAAAATGAAAGTATTTAAAAAATATATTTTCTTAACAACTTTTGCGTTTTTCAGTATTTACAGTAATTGGATTTACTGAAGGTAGAATTACAAGAAAAAGAAGAAAAACATATTTTTGAGAATCTGTATTATTTTTTAATATATATTAAAAATGAAATAATATGATTCATATTGTATTTAAACAAAACTTTTAAAAGATCGTAATCCCCCCTAAAAAAAGGTTTCATGGAACATGTGCATGATAAGTTTCTTGTATTATAAGAAGAAATTAATACTTCTATAGACCTTTCCACAAGTATTATTACTTTACTTCGGTAATTCGATGCCATAAAAAAATTAAGAGACAATAAAAATAAGATCTTTTGTAGTGAAAAATTGTTTATGTTGTCACAATCCATAATTCTGCAATAATCATAATTGATAATGTCATTTCTCTTTTGTATATTTTTTTTTCTAAATTATTCCATTCATATTTTTTTCATTTCCATAAGCAAGAGAAGATCATTATTTCGCTATGAGAATAATTTAGAAGTAACATATATATAATTAGAACAGTGCTATGAACCAATGTTATAGAGCTATTAGAGAGTCAATAATTAAATTATTATCCAAAATTTATATAATAAGTAACTCATATATCCAACATTAAATTATCATCTAAAATATATATGAGTTATCATCAGCAGTTGGCTCCTGTTAACCACAGATGTACCGAACAATGATCCAATGGACCTTAGTCGTGAGAGGGAGTAGACAGTGAGAATGAGAGAGAGAAAGTGTTCCTTCCGAGGGGAAGCATTCGGAAGAGTCCGAGGGCTGGATCTGAAAAAGGTGGTTGATGTGATGAAAGAATAGCACTAGAATCCCAGAATTAGGATTATGAGTATTCTAGGGCTAATATGGGAGATTAGGGTTTAGAGAATGCGTACCTTGAGGGGGTGTTGCCCCCTGCTTATATAGTAGCGGGTGGTTAAGATTCGGATGGGATCTCTTCATGATCCCATCGAATCTTTCCTCTTTTGGTTTGATCTTCAACCTTTTTGCTCGATCCTTGACCTGTGGACCAAGTAAGTTGATTATTGTCTTGATGGATTGGGCCTTATTGGGTCCGTTCGTAACATTGCCCCCACTCGAGAAGTGAATGTATTCACTCAATTTTCGAGTAGTTTGGCGTTTGGAATGATTCCGATTACTTCCTATATATTCTTCCGACTTAGTCACCTTTCAATTGCTTGCGTGTCAGTTGGTTTGTGGTGCGTCGTTTTGTTTTTTATTTGCTGATGTGGCAGAAAGAGAGGTTACTTTTTTCACGGTTTTCGAAAGAAAAAGTGGTGGGAACGGTTTTCAATGCTTCAGTATTC
>JASCZI010241842.1:19744-50932 GCA_036250425.1 Stylosanthes scabra | reverse complement strand
ATCATTAGTGTTACTGCCCCTTTGAATTCCAAAGCTTATTGAGGAAGCTTTGTTGGATTTCAAAAGTTAGAAACTATCATTTCTCTTTCTTTCTTTTCTCTACCTTCCTTTTTTCATCTCATTCACTCAGAGGAGTTTAGGGTTCCATTCTTCGCCGAATCGTTGTCTGTGAACTGCAAGTACAACTGTTTTTGTTATTTCGCTTGTTGTTGATTTTCGTTCTTCCTCCTTTTTCCTCGTTCGTCGTCTTTGTCACCGCTTTTCTTCGAACTCTTAGCCCTGCTTTCTATTGCAGGCGTATTTAAATTTCGAGGAACGAGGAAAATGGGAAAGGAGAAATCTTGTCAAAATGTGAAGGTTCCCCATCCTCTTAACGCGGCGGAGCGAAAGCTTTACGGTTGGGTTGAGGAGGCTATCTTCACACAACCCTCCGTGGTTCTTGGGAATTCACTCCCAGAGCTTCGTCGCAACATGAGGTTGACGGAGGAGGCCGCCGCGGAGGGCGACTTTATTCTAGAGGCGGCTGGGCCATCGGACCTTTTTACCGCTTCGGCCAGATGAGGATGATCCACATTTCCTGTGGGTGTATCAGGAATTATTTACCCGTTTGGGGGTCCGTTTGCCTTTTACGGACTTCCAAAGGGAGGTGATCATGATGACGCAGTGCCGGGTGGCGGTAAGCCAACTCCACTTAAATGGTTGGGGGCTTCTGCAGACATTTGAGAAGGTCTGCCTCCACTTCGGGTTTAGATCAACGAGCCGTTTATTTTTGTATATTTATGATATACTCATCCTTCCTTCGGGTTACGGCTTTATCTCCTTCTGAGCGCGTCAGGGGTGTAAGCTGTTTGGGATTTTTGAGGAGTCCATTCAGGAGTTTAAGTGGCATTACTTTAAAGTTTTGCCCGTTCCTGGCCGCCGTGCGTTTTGGTTGGATGATGAAGGGAGACCTTTTCCATGGGTCTATTGGAACCGCGAGGTTAAAGACTTCGTGATTCATGAGTTGGACCCTCTGGAGACGGCTGTCTTCGAGTTCTTAGTGTCACTCCCGGCTGGTTTGCCGAAGAGGAATAGCCTCACCTGTCGTTGGATTCTAGACAACGATGACACGGTGGTTGGACAATATCTTGGTATTTCTTTGAATCTCTATGTTGCTTTTTTTTTTTGAGTTATCCTTTATGCTTGTTATCTTACTTTGTGTTCATTCATCTGTTTTGCAGACGATCTGCTTCTTGTCGAGATGAAGAAGACCAAACTTGATAGGATGATGGAAATGATGGCCGATCCTACGAGGATGGCTCCCCGGTCGGTTCTGCCGACTGGCGTTCATGCTGCTACTGCCGCTGCTGCTGCGACTGCTTCTGCTGCCCCTGTCGGGCCGTCGATCAACCCTGCCACTCCTTCCGTCTAGGTTCTTTCTCCTCCTCCGGCTGCTTCTAAGGCCAAGAAGAGCTCTTCAAAGAGGGAGCGCCCGGAGAAGGTGGATGTGGAGGTGGAAGAGACTGCTAAGGAGGATCCGGACGCCGATTTGAGGCAAAAGAGGCGTCAGAGGGAGAAAGGGAAAGAGGATGACGTAGTCGACCGCATGCTGGGTAATGATGCTGCTTGGGAGCATGCTATTAATCCTTTAGACTTAGCCTTTTCGAAAAAATTTAATTATTGGAAGGCTTTGGATGCTGGATTAACTTCTGCTTCCGTGCGAAAACCTTTGCAGGGGATGCTGCCTGACCAGCTTCTCGGAGACTCGTTGCGCCTCCAATGCCAGGCCCTCGTTTGCCAACAGGTACATTGTTGATTTTATTTTCTCTTTTATTTTGATATATCTTCCTGCCGTGTTTGATTTTTGGTTTTTACTTGTGTAGCTCGGTTTGGAGGCCGCTCTGAAGGCCAAAACCAAGACTGAGGAGGAGCTGCTTGCTGTTAAGGATCAACTTTCCGTTCTAAAGGTGGAGAGGGACTCTGCCTTGGAGTACCTCCCACTGAAAGAAAAGACTGATTCTCTTGCTCAACAGCTTTCTCAAAAGGAGGTGGAGCATAAGTCGGCTCTCGAGCGGGTGGCCCAGTTGGATGAGGACATTAAAGTTCTGAAGGCCCAGCTGGAGGCGGCTCAGCTCTCGGTGAGTAATGACCGGAAGAGGGCGGAAGCTGGTGAAAGCAGTGTGAAGTCTCTTACTGTGTCTCTTGAGACTGCTCAGGCCGAGTTGAGGAAGTCGAGGGCAGAGGCTGACTACAGGTGCACCGAGTGGAAGAGTCTTGGCACCGAGGCTCAAGAGATGTGTCAAGAGACTTTGGAGATAGTCTTTGATCAAGTTTCCCATCTCTGTCCTGGTGTGGACTTTTCTGCTATTACCTTGAAGACTCGTTGGGATCCGAAAGGTAAGAGGATCCATGTCCCCGGGGAGCTTCTTGGTGACGGTGCTGAGGTTTCAGAGACTCTCCCTGAGGTGGTCCCGGAGCAGCAGCAAGGGCAGGGGAACACGGCGGCTGATGTCAGTGGGGAATGCCCCACTTGAAATATGTAATGAATATTTTTCTTGTGTCTTTGGTTGATGCCCCTAGCGGCTGGTTTGACATTGCGTCTTTTGGGCGTTTAATTTTTTTGTGAATATTGGCTTTTGGTCACTCTCCCTTTTTTTCAAAAAAGGCTTTTTGCTTCATTTGCTTTCTTTAGCTTTGATTTTGTATCTCAGCGTTTTATGCTTTTTATCTAGAGTTCGCTGTTTCTTTTGGCATTTGATGACTTGCGCTTTTGCATCTTTGGCACTTTGTGATGCCTTTTGCTTTGGGCACTTTTATGACTTGTGCTGGCTTGCGTTTTGGCGCTTGGTGATGCCTTTTGCTTGGTGCACTTGGCGTACTCTTGTAGCCTTGTGCTTTGTTCTTGTTTGTGCATGTCGAGCACTTGTGTCTTTTGTTTTAAGTTTGCTTGTCGTGATGTCTTACTGTGGACTATCCATTTGCATAACTTATTTTTTTGCAGCTCAGCACCAGGTGATCAGTCCGGTGTGGTGCCATGGTGTCTGTTCCGACCACTTTATAGGTTGCCCTTTGGGTTCGAGTTTAAAGCCTTAGTTTTGGCTCCTGGACTCTTTGTTCTCTTTTTTTGAGACTCAGAAGAATGCATAATGGATAATGCTTAAATGGTAAATGACAAGGATTATGAATGTAGAAAATAAAATACTGGTTTATTAATAACGGCCAAGGTGACCGGAACGCTTACATGCCTCATTAAAACCTCGTCATCTGAAAAACCCTCTTGGGAAAAAAATAAAGATGGGAGGAAAAAGAGTACATGTTGCTACGTTCTGTTTATATGTGGTACCTTGTTATGTGCCAAGTTCTTGGCACTTGTGCCCCTTCCACTGTATGGAGCTTGTATGCCCCTTTTCCGAGCACTTCGGCTACTTGGTAGGGGCCTTCCCAGCTTGCCCCTAGCTTCCTTCGGGCGGTATTCTTCCCTCCAGTGTCAGCCCTTCTTAGGGGCCACCATACACTAGCTAGGAGAATTCTTTGGACGGTGTTTTTAACTCCTTGGTGTTGACCGCAGGCTCCTTCTTGTACTTCTGCTATGATGGTGGGGACTCAGTCCTTTTCAACGCATTTGAGCAGGGGCATAGCCGCTGCCCTTCGATACAATTCACCGCCCACCATTACATAATTCACTGCATTCCTTTTTACGATGTTCGCCTCCCATTTTTCCTTTTGGGAGGGTTCCTTTTTCAAGGAAGTCGATGATGGGTTTCTTCCAGCTGTTCTCGTCCGAGACTACAAACACCTCTTGGTGTTCGTCAATGGAGGGTCTTTCTTTGATCTCTTGGATCAGGATGCGGTTGCTTCCGCTTGGTTTGGTGCTTGCTAGCTTTGATAGCGTATCCGCTCGGTCATTCTCTTTCCGAGGGATGTGCTTCACTTGTACTTGCTTAAAAGAGCTTTGAAGCTCTTGGACTTTCTCCAGGTACTTGGCCATTTGGGGGTCTTTGGCTTGATAGCTTCCGTTCACCTGAGAGGTGACGATTTAAGAATCGGATCTGATTTCCAGCTCTGAGATTCCGACCTCTTTTGCCAGTTTTAAGCCTGCTATCAGCGCTTCATATTCCGCCTGGTTGTTACTTGATTGAAATTGGAACTTCACTGTCATCTCTATGATGACTCCGTCTGGTCCTTCTAGGAGGACGCCCCCGCCACTTCCTTTGTTATTTGAGGATTCATCTACATGGAGGACACATGCCAAAGAATCGGGGTTTGGGGCGTTTGGAGTGAATTTTGCAATGAAATCAGCCATTACTTGCCCTTTTATAGCCGTCCTTCCTTCATAACTGATGTGGTACTCTGAAAGCTCCACTGACCAGCTTAGCATTCTTCCAGCCAGAACCGGCTTCTGCAACACTTGTCCTAACGGCTGATCCGTTTTGACAATAATTGGATGCGCTTGGAAATATTGCGGTAGTCTTCTTGCAGTTACTATTAGTGCCAAAGCTAGCTTCTCCAACCTTTGGTACTTCAGCTCCGCCTCTTGGAGGGTTTTGCTTATGAAGTATACAGGTTGTTGTGCTTTATTCTTCTCCTGTACTAAGGCTCCGGCGACTGCCTCTTCAGTCGCGGCCAAGTAGACTATGAGGGGTTCTTTTGATTCTGGCTTGACTAGGATCGGGGGTGCGGATAGGTACTCTTTGAAGCTTTTGAAGGCTTCTTCGCACTCTTCCGTCCACTTGAACTCCGCTCCTTTTTTCATTAGCTTGAATAGGGGGGCCGCTTTCATAGCTGAGGCTGCTAGGAATCTAGAAAGGGCCGCTAGTCTGCTAGTCAACATCTGTACTTCCTTTAAAGATTCCGGCTGCTTCATGGAGATAATGGCTTGGCACTTTTCTGGGTTGGCCTCAATTCTTTTGTTAGTCAGTTGAACCCTGCGAAGGCACATTGTGCCGGTTTCAGGCGCATTTGGTGTTCCCTTAATTTGCCGAAGACCCTCTCCAAATTGGGGATTAGTTCTTCCTCCACTTTTGCTTTGACTAGCATGTCATCCACATATACCTCAAGAATGCCCCGAGTAACTCTTTGAACACTCTGTCCATGAGCTTTTGGTATGTAGAGCCTGCATTCTTTAACCCGAACGACATTACTTTGTAGTAGAAGCTGTCGATGGGAGTGATGAAAGTTGTCTTTTCAGCATCTCCGGGGTACATTGGGATCTGACTGTACCCGGAATAAGTGTCCATGAATGAGAGGAATTTGTAGCCGGGCCGGAGGCTTTGTCTACCAATCCGTCAATGCATGGGAGTGGTACGGGTCTTTGGGACATGCCTTGTTCAGGCTGGTGTAATCGACACACATGCGTCATTTCCCATTGCTTTTTGGTACCATTACCACGTTGCTGAGCCATGTAGAGTATTTTATCTCTTGGAAAAACCCTGCTTCAAGGAGGCTTTGAACTTGCTTTTTTGTTTCGGCCACCTTTTCCGGGCTCATGCGCCGTAGCTTTTGTGCCACCGGTTTGCTACCGTGGATGATGGACAGCTTGTGGCTGGAGAAGTTTGGGTCTATTTTAGGCATGTCAGCTACCGTCCATGCAAACAGATCAGAATTCATTTTTAGAAACTGAGTTAACTTGCTCTTCAATTCGTCCAGTAGGTTCTTTGCAATTATAGTCACTTGCTCGGAATGTTGTCCCATTTGAACCCGCTGGAGATCTCTTTCCGGTTTTGGTCTCTCGTGGACCTTCTTTGCTGGTGGTTCGGGATCCACTAGGAGGCACCCTTTGGCTTCTTCCGGCTTCTCCAGCTTTGGAAGTTGTTCCTTGGAAACGTGTAAAGTGGCATTATGGCACCTCTCTGCTTCTTTTTTGTCACCGCGGAGTATGCCTACTTTTCCTTCATCTGTTATGAATTTCATAGTCAAGAAGGATGTTGCTACGACCGCTCCTATCCGGTTGAGGGTTGGTCTTCCCATAATCGCGTTGTAAGAGGAGTTATGGTTGACGACCAACCACCTTACCTTTGTGCTTCTTCTATTTGGTGGGTCTCCAACGGCGACCCATAGTGTTACGAATCCGTCCGGAGTTACTCGTTCACTGGAGAAGCCGACTAACTCGTCGGAATGGCTCTCCAGATCCTTGTCAGTGAATCCGAATGCGTCAAAGCAACGTCGGAAGAGGATATCTGCAGAGCTTCCTTGGTCTATGAAGACTCGTTGGATTGTGGCGTCAATGACGTCCATGGAAATCACAAGGGGAGGATTCAGGGTGTCGGTCGTTCTTCCGATCTCTTCTAAAGAGAATGTGATTTCAGGAGGTGGTTTATCGTGCAATGCCCTAGGCATGACTTCCACGGCAAGGCATGTGTGCTTGCTCCTTTTGGCCGCCTTCCGGGATGGTGGGTTACCTTTATCCGGAAGCCCTCCAGAAATCATCTTGATTTCTCTTCTAACCACGCCATTTTTACGTTCGTCTTTTCCTTCAGTGGACCTTTCCGGGCTGTCTGCTCTCTGTCTCATCCTTCTATCATCCCTTCAATCACTGCTCCTTCCGGTATACTCACGAAACTTTCCTTTCTTCAAACCCTTCTCGACAAACTCGAGGAGGTCACGACAATCTTCGGTGTCATGACCGTTTTGCTTGTGATACTTGCAGTAAACATTTCGGTCTCCTCTATGATTATTCTTGATTGCTCGTGGTGCAGGGATTCTTTCTACTTGCGATACTTCATGGAGGAAGGTTGTAAGTGAGACGTTCAGCGGATTGTGGTAGGACCTGCCGGAGCGCTGTTCCCACCTACTACGGTCTTCTCGCGACAGATCTTTCCGGCTGGCCTCTTTCTTGTCGCGGTCAGTTTTTACTGTCGTCTGTCCTTCTTCTTGTTGCAAGTAATCATGAGATCTTTCTTGATCTCCTCCATAGTCTTGGGTGGCCTCTTGGTAAGGCTTTTGAGGAATGGGGTATCCTCTCTTAAGCCTTTAACCAATGCCATGAGGGTTGCTTCACACTCAAGTCCTTCAATCTGAGTGCATTCAGAGTTAAAGCGGTCCAGATAGTCCCGTAGGGACTCTTCCGGCTTCTGCACGATTGAGTAGAGATTCAGGCAGGTCTTTGGGAGCCTTCTCCGAGTGGTGAAGTTTTTCAGAAAACCTCCAGACAGGTCGGAGAAGCTCTTAATGCTTCCGGGTGCTAGAGAGTTGAACCAAGTCAGCGCATCCTTTTTAAAGGTCACGGAAAAGGCTTTGCACTTTGTAGCATATGAAGCGTTCAGTAGCACCATCCTGTTGTCAAAAGCATCTAAGTGGTGCTTTGGGTCACTGCTTCCATCATATGGTTCCATATCCGTCGGATATTTGAATTTCTTGGGGAGCTCTTCCGAGAGGATGGCAAGTGAGAAAGGATGTTTGCTGCTCTCTTTTGCAGGCGGGTTTCCAACCACAACCGACGGTTTCCACGTACGGGAACGCGACTCACCCACCCCTTCGTCATCGTCTGTATACGTGAGCCTATTGCGGAGTTTTTCTTTCAACTCTTGATCACGCTTTTTAGCTTCCTCCAACAAAGCTTGCTGTTTAGCTGTCATAGCCTCCGCCCTTTTCATTGCCTCAGCGGCGACTTCCGCGTCCCGAGTTTGTCTCTCGAGGAGCTCTCTCATGGCGATTTCCATCTGTTGAATGTTCTGTTTTGAGGGGATTATTTCCTTCTCCGGGGTAGGTTGTGGGATGCTTTCGTCTACGACATCGTTGTTGAGCTAGGTGTCCACCATCTTTGGTTCGAAAGTTCAGCTTTCGTCTCGCAACTCGATTCTAAAGTCTAGGTCCCCACAGTCGGCGACAATGTTAAGCATAGATGTACCGAACAATGATCCAATGGACCTTAGTCGTGAGAGGGAGTAGACAGTGAGAATGAGAGAGAGAAAGTGTTCTTTCCGAGGGGAAGCATTCGGAAAAGTCCGAGGGCTGAATCCGAAGAAGGTGGTTGATGTGATGAAAGAATAGCACTAGAATCCCAGAATTAGGATTATGAGTATTCTAGGGCTAATATGGGAGATTAGGGTTTAGAGAATGCGTACCTTGAGGGGATGTTGCCCCCTGCTTATATAGTAGCGGGTGGTTAAAATTCGGATAGGATCTCTTCATGATCCCATCGAATCTTTCCTCTTTTGGTTTGATCTTCAACCTTTTTACTCGATCCTTGACCTGTGGACCAAGTAAGTTGATTATTGTCTTGATGGATTGGGCCTTATTGGGTCGGTTCGTAATAGCTCCCTATTGGTAATAATGTGTTGGTTTTTTAGTCTTTTTTATATAATTAATCTACGTGTACCATTGTACACCTGTTGTCTTTTTCTTCTATTTTAATTTTTATATTGATTTATGTATTATACGTAATTGTTTTTACGCTATCATATGTGATACTAATGTGTTTTGTAAATCTTTTTGTACTCATATTTATATTTTTCATGTTGTAAATAGAATGTATGGAGGAGTACAATTACACTTAGCATTACCTCTCTCTATATATATATTGACAGTGACAAGCTTTGAACAAATTCTATGGTTATGGCAGCACCAAAGATATTTGATATGTTGTTACTAACCATAGTGACATACACCATAGTTGTCACCATGAATGTGCCAACCACCGAAGCGATGTGGTGCCTGCCAAGTGGCGATGCCTCGGAGGATGCGCTGCAGCGGGGATTGGACTATGCCTGCTATAATGGAGCTGATTGAGTTCCCATTCAGCCCGGCGGCCCCTGCTTCCGCTTCCAGACACCGTCCTAAACCATGCAAACTATGCCTATGACAGCTACTGGAAAAACCATAATCAAGATCTAAGTGCTTGTAATTTTAGTGGCACAGCTGTAATTGAACTCATCGGCCCTGTTCCTAGTATGTAATTTTCACCATATATCTATTTATTAAAAAAAATATCAAAACTACTCACGAAAGATTTGGCTAGTGAAAACAGTCAAAAAAAAGAAGAAATAGATTTTCTACTCAGCCATGAAAAATAGACTCTATTCGACAAAACTATCTAAATGTCGTTAACGAGCCATTGACATTTGAATTGTTTTGGGTGACGATTTTGGATAATTCTGTTAAACGGAATTCATCTTTCATGAGTAGAAAATTTATTTATTTCTTTCATAATAGTTTTGTAAACATCTAAATTTTTTGTGGGTATTTTTAGTATTTTTTATTTATTAATATATGTATTATTTTACGTATTTTAATTTATATTTTGTATTTTTAACATATATTTTATACATGTGTTTGATTTTGATTGAGTTTTAGTACACACTTTACATGGTTGATTTGAGAGGATTGCACGAAACCTTAATCTATTTATATATAATTCATGATAACCTATCTCATTTATTTTTTGACTTTTAAGTTTTAAACATTTGATATGTTTTCAGTTTACATATTATTTGTAGTGAGTTATATTTCCCCCTTTATATACGTGGAAAATTTTACGATGAAAGAACTCTTTTATACATCAAATAAAGAGTGATAATTAGTTTTATTTTAAAAATTAATAAAAACACATTAAAATAATTCACATAATACTTATTCAATCATTTATAAAAAAGGAATATTATTTTCTCTCTTCATCGTTTCATCGTAACATGCACGAATGTATCTATATATGAATGTCGTAGTATGGTTGATTCTAACGGCTATTTGTTTGTTTGATTTCTTTTATTCTTTTACAGGAGTGGTCGAAGATGGGAGAGAAAATACATCATACATCATTGAAAATAAATTTGAATAATTATTCAATTTAATCTATACGTGATAATATTATCTGTTTGTAATGGATTACATATATTGGTCATGTACTAGTATATAATAAATGATATATAATAGAGTAAATATTCATTTCGGTCCTCGACCTTCTTCATTTTAGACAAGACACCCCCAATAATTCTAAAATACTAAATCGGTCCCCCATTTTTATATAAAATGTATAAATACCTCTTCATAACAGATTTTCAGCAAGTTGTTTTCAACAGGTAAACCTGATGACATGTCAGTTTTGTTGCCAACTATGCATGTTAAGTGCCACCTTGGATTTGTATGGACAAATAGCCCCCTCTAGCTTCTTACCCAAAATTTTCAAAATGTTGTCGTCCAGGAATTTAACTCCTTCTTCCTTCTTTTCTCATCCAAACACAGCTCCCTCTTCTCTTCTCTTTTTTTTTCTCATCTATAACAACAACAACCCTTCTTCTTTTTTCTCCTCCAAACACAGATTCCCTCTTGCACTACCTCCCCTTCCCCTTTCCTCCATCACCACTCATCACCATAGCCACCATCTACACCGCCATAATTTCCATTTGCTTCTGTGAAACCCCTTCCCCCTACCCACATCACTTTACTTTCCCATCCCACTACCCACATCACTTTACTTTCCCATCCCATCTATGGTCAGATATTTCCTTCCTCAATCAATTCACAACAACAATAACTACAATTGATTTTAATAATAAAAAAAAAACAAAGAGAAGGGGTGATGGATGTGAGCCACAGAGAGGTACGAAGAACAACCATTCGATCTGTGTTTTGTCATTTTTAATTTCTTAATGATGTTGACATTGTTGATGATGATTTGGTTTCAACAAAGGACTACTGGAACAGGGCAAAACCATAGAAAAAATCGAGAGAAGTGATGAGAGAATGGAACAGTGATGACTTGCCGGTTCAACATAGCGGTGTAGACTAGAGGCGCAATTTAGAAAATGGGAGAATGAGAGTGAGAAGGTGTGAATGGGAGACAGGTTCGAAGGCGATGACGACCAGAGTGTTTGTGGGCTTAATGGCGGAAACAAGATAGTGGTGGTGAGCATAAGGGGAATGTGAAGGAACAGAGAAAGAGTGTAGTTGGGGGAGAACCTGCGAAGTCTTTGGGGATGGTGTTGGGGGAGGGGTTTATTTGTCTTAGGAACCATTTACAGGTGTCACACATGTTCTTGACACGTCATATGCAAACTGACACCTCATAATAGCAATCGTTTCTCAGTCGGTATAGAGGGTTGATTTGTCTAATTTTTAAAGTAGTTGGGGCCGATATGGGTTTTCCATATGATTAAGGGGTGCCATGTCCTAATTAAAAATGATCAAGGATCGGAATGAGTATTTACTCTATATAATAATAATTACAACTGTTTGAACTAAATAGATTCAATATTCAACTTGGTTTCTATGAAATTTTAGATTGAATAATTTATTTACTTATAATTTTTTTTCTGAAAAACTCATCAAAGATTACTCGGAAAAATTAGTCTATCGATCATTAAAAATAAATATTAAAATTTATGATAAAATTCATCTTCAGAATTAACCAGAATAATAAGAGAAAAAAAAGATAAATATATATTTGAATTTTTATATGGGAAAAATATACACACTGTAATTAAATAAGTTAAATATATACCTTAATAATCTATTTGTTGGATATTTATATCCCACGGTCAATCATGCTCTGTTTCCGTTAAGTGACATTGACAGGTGCCACGTTTTATGCCCTTAAAAATATTGGGTTTAACAATATTTTCTCCTTACATATATTGTGTGCTTATTATCTTTTTTGGTGTTAGTATTTTGATTATTAACAAAGATATCGTTTTGGATATGAGAATCTCTTTATATTTTGATTATTTTCTAAGCATATTTGGTTAAATTATTTTAGTAAGAATAGAATCTCTTAAAAAAGAAAAATTAAAATAAACATTAAATTTCATTTCTAGAAAAAAAGATTTTTTTCCTTATCATAATGATATGCCTTAGTGTTTATTCAAAATGAAAGTATTCGAAAAATATATTTTCTCAATAACTTTTTGCGTTTTTCAATATTTATGGGTAATTTGGGTTTACTAGAATTACAAGAAAAAGAAAAAGAAGAAAAACATATTTTTGAGAAGCTATTTTATTTTTTAATATATATAAAGATGAAATAATATCGTTTATGTTATATCTAAACAAAACTTTAAAAAGATCGTAATTCCACTTTTGCATTATTTTTTCCCAAATTATCCCATCCTTATCTATTTTAATTTCCATAACAAAGAGAAAATCATTTCGCTAACAGAATAATTTAGAAGTAACATGTATATAATAGACAAGCACTATATATATGTTGCTGTTTCTCAAATAATTCCTTCCCCATATTGACAAGCTTTCAACGAATTCTATTATAATGGCAGCACCAAAGATATTTGATATGTTGTTACTAACCATAGTGATGACATACACCATAGTTGTCACCATGAATGTGCCAACCACGGAAGCGATATGGTGCCTGGCGAACGGCAATGCTACGGAGGATGCGCTGCAGCCAGGATTGGACTATGTCTGTCGTAATGGAGCTGATTGTGTCCCCATTCAACCCGGCGGCCCCTGCTTTCTTCCAGACACCGTCCTAAAGCATGCAAACTATGCCTATGACAGCTACTGGAAGAACCATATAACCTAGAGCTTAGTGATTGTATTTTGAATGGCACAGCCCTTATTGCAATTCTCGGTGATCCTAGTATGTATATTTTCACCATATATCTATTTATTAGAAAAAAAATATCCAAATTGTTCATGAAAGACTTGAATACTAACAAAACTATCAATAAAAAAAGGAAACAGATTTTCTACTTAGTTATAAAAGAAACACTCTATTCGACAAAACTACCTAAATGTCGTTAACAAGCAATTGATGACATTTGAATAATTTTAAGTAATTCTATGAAACGAAATTCATATTTTCTGAATAAAAAATTTATTTCTTTCTTTCATTATAGTTTTATTAGCGTCTAAATTTTTTTTAGATAATTTTAATTTTTTTATTTATTAATATATATATATATATATATATATATATATATATATATATATTATTTCACGCATTTTTAATATATATTTTATATTTTTAACATATATTTTATACATGTGAGTGATTTGGATTGAGTTTTAGTACACACCTTACAGGTTGATTTGAGAGGATTGCATGAAACCTTGATCTATTTATATATATTTCATGATATCCTATCTCATTTACTTTTTGTTTTCCTTTTTGTTTTTGTAGGCACCCTGACTTGCCAATTCCCATGATGATATGGTATATATGCCTAATCGATTAATTTGACTTTTAAGTTTTAAGCATTTGATATGTTTTCAGTTTTCACATTATTTGTAATGAGTTATATTTCCCCCTTTTATACGAGAACAATTTTACGATGAAAGAACTCTTATGTATAGAATAAATAAGGTAATTAGTTTTATTTTAAAAATTAATAAAAGCAAATTAAAAATAATTTACATAATAATTATTTAATTATTAATAAAAAAATTATTATTTTTTCTCTTCACTATTACATATACGAATGCACCTATATATGAATATCGGTAATGTGGTTGATTTTAACGGCTATTTGTTTGTTTGATTTTTTTATCTTTTTACAGGAGTGGTCTGAGATGGGAGAAGAAATACATCGTACAACATTGAAAACAAATTTGAATAATTACTCAATTTATCTATGCATGATAAACTCTACTTGTATTCGACTACATAGATTGGTCATGACGTCGTGTACTAGTATATAATAAATGATATATATATAATCCGTCGTGGAGCTAGAATGAATTTTTGGGAGGGCCAAACATTAATAATTTTATAATAAGAAGAATGAAAAATAAAAATTTAGAAGGGACTAAATTAAAATTTTTTCATAATTATAAAAATTAATGTTTGGGGGACATTGCCCCCTAAGCCTATACGAGGGACCGGCCCTGTATATAATAATAATTACGATTGTTTGAAGTAAATAGGATGAATATTCTAAGAAATTTCGGATTGAATAATTTATTTACTTACAATTATTTATTCTCAAACAATAGTTATAAAAACCATGCCGGTTATTAAATCGATGAGACTATTGATTTAATGATTTAAAGGTTCAACCATTAGAATGCTAATTAAACCGTTAAACCGATCTTAAATAAAAAAATTATAATTTATAAAAATTTAACATTAAAATTTGAAATATATGTCTTTAACGAAAATAAAATTTCAATTTTTATTATAAATATAGCGTTTTGTAACTATTATATACATTTTTTAAATATTTAACGGATATCATATAATTATAAATAGAAAAATATGTTATGATGAATTAAAAATATTTGCTTTTATTAATTTATAGATGTTCAATAAAATTTAGTGTTTATTTAAATAATTATTTATAGTTAAAAGTATAATAAATTAAAATTAAAATTAAATAGATATAAAAATAATTTAAAAGGACACTTAAGGAAAAAGAATTTATAAAAATATTTTTCATTAATCATCAATTCATCATTGGCCCGTTATTAATAATAAAAAAGAAAAAAATCAATTCATCATCGTTATGTGGATAGTTTTGATATTTCCTTTGTTTTAACAATATATATAATATACATAGCATGAAAGTTAGCAAAAATACCAACTAGCCTAGTGATAAAGGGGCTGGTCCTTTTTCAAAAGATTCGAGGTTTGAATCCTTACAAATCCATTTTGGATGGGAGTACTTTAAATAATAGTGATTCGGTTCGGTTTTTCCAAAATTGTCCGGTTTTCACCGGACATTTCACTGAACCGGCCGGTTCTCAATCGTTGTAAAGCAACTCCAATCTTTTAACCTTACCAATTGGTTAGGGGTTCGGTTTTACCGTATTCCGGCTGGTCCGATCTGGTCTTGACAACTATGCTCAAAACTCATCAAAGATTACTCGAAAATATTAGTCTATCGATCATTGAAAAGAAATATTAGAATGCATGATAAAATTCTCCTTTAGAATTAACCAGATGTACAATTGAATTTTTACACGGGAATAAACGTACACACAAATAATTAAATAAATCAAATACACGCCTCAATAATTTATCTGTTGAATATTTATATTCCACCGTTACTCATGCTCTGTTTTCATTATGTGACATTGATGTGCTTATTGCCGTTTTTTGTGTCAATATTTTTATTAATAAAAATACCGTTTTTAATATAAGAATTTTTTTATATTTTAATTATTTTCTAAGCATGTTTGGTTAAAATATTTTAGTAAGAGTAAAATCTCTTAAAAAAGAAAAATTAAAATGAACATTAAATTTCACTTCTAGAAGAAGATTTTCTTCCTTAACATAATGATATGTTTTAGTGTTTATTTAAAATGAAAGTATTCCAAAAATATATTTTTTTAATAACTTTTGCGTTTTTTCAGTATTTACAGGTAATTGGGTTTACTAAAGCTAGAAATACAAGAAAAGAAGAAAAACATAATTTTTTGAGAGGCTATATTATTTTTTGATATGTATTAAAAATGAAATAAGATTATTTATATTGTATCTAAACAAAACTTTAAAAGATAAAAAATATCTTATACATTAACACATTAATGACCGTATTTTATATGGGTATTGTTGGGCTCCTGGTGCAATGGATCACGGCGCCGCTCAACGTCAGTGGAGTATTTTAGGTTAAGAAGAGAGAATATGAACTTGCCTTACCATTTGATGACCTCTCTCTTTTATAGTGTGGTTTAGTGCCTTTGGCATTAAGATGGAGTTATTATCATTACTAGTATGCATTGATGCTTAAGAGTTATTATTATGCATTATTGATAGAATTCTATAACTGTTGCCCCTTAGTATTTTGGCTTCTAGATAGTCTTAATGAATGAAACCCAAAGTGAAATATTCTTTTTGAGTAGTAGAAGCTAACTAGGATTTGTCCTTTGCCTCTTATTAGGCTTAGGTCCATTCTTGCCCAAAGTGCAATGCTTCATAAATGTTGGACCTTCGAAATATCGGGCTGCCAAGCTCTGGGCTTTAGGGCTTATCCAGAACATGTATTAAATTGGTGTTTATCAAAAGGATATGTGAATAGCGAAAGCGGTATTTAATTATTTAGCATATATTCTAAAAGTTAAAAAAAATACTAGCAGTAAGTAAGAAAAGTAGAAAACTAATTAATACATTTAAGCAAGGAAAAAAAAAACAAAGAAAAACAGGAAAACCTAAACAAAAGCAAAGGTAAGGAGTCAAAAAAAAAAATAGGAAGCAAAGGTAAGGCCCACCAGCATAGCAGGTCAGCTAAGTAGTTTTGATTCCTCTGTGCATCCCCAGTCGTAACATGCATTGTAAAAGCCTAAAAGGGTCCGATCCTAGACTCCGAGTGACCCTTAGCCTTAGGTCCAATTACGAGGTGTGGCGAGTTAAAAATCAGATTGTCCTGAAATTTGAGGCTACGATCAAATTAGCCTTTAAAATTTAAATGTTAATAAATTGGTTCATCATTTTTATAAATATGACTCACATTGGTCCTTTTAAGGTTCTTCGTAAGTAAAACGCTGATTTGGCAGTTAAATGTCTACGCTAAACTCTAATAAAATGACGTCGTGATATGTTTGTGCCAATAAAGTACTAAAATGACATCATTTGAGAGTGAAAAAAGTTAAAATCTATCTTCTATTGTGTTATGTGAGATGGGTTTTAATTTCTTTCGGCCTTAAACAATGTAATTTTGGCACTATGATGACGCGAACAGATCACGACATCGTGTTATTAGAGTTCAGCATAAACGATTAGGGGCTACATCAGCGTTTTTTTTACGGATAACTTTAAAAGGGCCAATATGAGTCACAATCTTAAAAGCGAGGGATCAATTTGATAACATTTGAATTTTATGGGTCAATTTGATTGTAGTCGCAAATTTTAGGGGCCAATCTGATATTTAACTCGATGGGCAAGGATTGACATTGTTCTCTAATTGTGGGTCTTAACATAATTAGACAATTCTGTCATTGAAAAATATCCAAACACCGGACACGTAAGGCATTACCTGTGTCAAACGTGATGGGTGGAGGCTCCACATCTCCTAACTGACAAACATTCGGACCGGTTGCAATCACTTGCAGGACCTCCATGTGCCTTTTGCTTTGCACAATCATCTAGGAAGACCTCCAACAATCTTAACCATCGAAATATTTTATATTAAATCTTCGGTTTTGCTAGGTGTACCATAAACACATTGAAACACATAAACATTTCTCACTTGAAAGAGTGATTAATTAGAATATGTTTGTGTGAGATACCCGGAGAGAGAGAGAGAAAGTGAGGGATGGAGGTGTTAGAAGAAGGCAATCGTGGATGCTGAAGCCATTGTTGCTGCGGTCGCCATCGAGCCCGAAGGAATTGACGCTGAGCTGCTGCCACTGCTTTGCTCTACTCCGCCACTGTTGTTTTGTGGGTCTCCCAAGTTCGCCGGAATTGCCGCCGTGTTGTTACCGTCACCATTGTAAGGTAATCTTGCTGTTCTCTTTTTAAACTAAAATCGTAAAAAAAAAAAATCATTTCATAAAACTGAAGTTGGTAATGCTTGATTCATTGTCTTTGTTGGGAACTCCTGCTTGCTGCTTCTAATTTTTGTACATAGAATACATCTTCTTTCTATGTTATAATAGCAAAGCTTGGGTTTGGAACTTCATGAGAGGTATGTCATTGTTTTCTTTCATGAGAGGTATGTCATTGTTAGCAAAGCTCTTCTATGTTAGTTTTGATGCGGTCTATTCGTGAAGATATTGAAAATGAGCATCCTGCAATTCAAAGAATGTATGTCATTATTTTCTTTCAAGTGGCTGAATTTGTCACTTCATTTCAGTTTTACAAGTTTTACTATTCTGCTTCTAAGGTGAGAATAGTAATTTGAGATTTGCACATCTCTTGGCACATTTTTCTCCTTTCCTCTATTATTAATGCTGGAGATGCTAAATGCACATTTCCTTGATTTTCATGGATCTAATCATGAATGAAAAATCATTCATTTGAACTTTGGAACTTGATGTAGATTCTCCACACATAAGTTCCTGACACTTTTATTCAAGTATGCAATTGTATTGATTTCATTAAACTGAATATAGCAATAACTCTTTATTCACCTGCTGAATGATAAATTTATAACCGAAGAATTTTGGCCAAATGATTGGAAACCAATAACATGCAATTATAAAGTAAACTGCAACATCATTTGTGCTTATCTGGTGTGAACCCAAGAAGATTACTTCTGCTTTGTTTTTCTAATAGTACTACATTGCCTTTGTTAATATAAATTTGTGAAATTATATGATCACAAACTTTCAGTTTAAATAATAGGCCCTAATTATTTTGATATCTAACTTGGCTTCTTATAATATTTAATCTTGAATTATTTTAATGTTTTTAATACATGTTCTCTCTTCTTTAATAGAGTCAGCAACGAAGGATTGCATTTGAGACACTAGGTGACATAGATGCTCATTCCTTAGATTTCACTGGTCAAATATGTGGCCCAATTTCAACATCCTTGAATGAATCAATGTTTCGATTAGTGATCTCAAAGTGGTGCCAAGCCTATGATGGTTTAAAGGAAACAAATGACTATAAGTTCATATCTGCAGCTGGTTCGCTTTTGAAAAACATGGTAATATTCACTACAATGTTCTAATATGTTAAGCTATTTGCTTTTTGGTTTCAAAATGTTTTGTGATTTCAAAGTTTTATTGATATTGTCTTATGTATAATGTATGCCCTTACACAGCGATATGTAAATTGAGAACTTTTGATATTTCCTTCTTTCACATTTGTACTCTCATTTTATATTATGATGCATAGGTTACCATAAATATGCCTAAGATTCCTCACTTTTGCAACCTCTTTTCCTGAACAATAGAATCTCATTTAAACTCTGTTTTCTTCACATTTCCTCATTTTTAGTCAAAAACTTGTCTTTTTCTCATGTTCGTAATCATTGTCTTACTCTAATACTAAGGATACATGTTTAGGAAAGCCCTGTGATTTGGTAATATCAGAAAGAGCTTCACTTTTGTTCATAATCTCAATAGGGGCTGCCTGATTATCATTTCTTGATTTTGCAGATTCACATGCTTGATTTGGTACTTAAATTATCGCCAGAAGACTCCAAGAAACCACAAACAGCTCGCATACTTCTTTACCAGTTATGAAACGATCAAACAGGTCCATTGGTGGCATCACTAGGTGGAGCTTATGTGATTCTAGCAAGTAGCAACAACAATCACTTCTTTCTTCGTATTCAAAAGACATAGAGGTGCGTATCTTCTATTCTATTCTAGCCACATGAAAATAATCATATATGTTTGTTTTAATTTTTTAAGATGGCTAGCTTTATATTTTACTCAAAGCATTGTTTCCAAATATACAGTAGCCTCTAAAATGGAAAATCTGAGAGCATATTCTAGAATAAAGATGGAAATAGAGTCAAATAAACAATTTGAGAATAATCAGTTATTATGTTGAAATCTCTCATTTTTGGCACACACCCAATTGTATTTTTATGATTTGTTATTTTTAAATAGTTGACTATTTTGACTTTATTTCTTGGCATGATAGATTGACATTGCTGTACTGAAAAAGAAGCATAACAGGAAATGAAAAGGTGTAGACAGAAACCAAATCAAATGACAGACTTCATTAACCCAACCCTTTTGCAGTCAGGTAAATGGTTTTAGAATAAAATGGTTTCAAATTAGTGAGTTCTCATTATTATGCAAAAGTTTCTTTTATTAGTGTTTCTTATCTTCTTTTTTTTTCTTTCAAGTTGGTGTTCTCAAATATGTTTCATGTTATTTTGTTTTCATCTATAGTTAGATTGTTTTCATCTATGTTGTTCATGTGAATAGATTGTGCTTAAACGGCTTATTTTTACTTTGTTTAATGGCTTGCCCGATTTGATGCATTTACTCAAAATTTGTTTGGTCACAGTAACAATGGACAATCAGTAGTTGAACTAATAGAATCTTGAAGTACTCAATTACCTTTGCTTTTGGTGTGAGAAAGAAAAGTTCATCCATATAGAGTTGGTCCTTAGCTACATAATGCCACTTTTATGATAAAGCCAACAATTAATTGTTGAATGATATTTTATTATATATATTCGTGGCTTTTATTTTGCCTAAACAGAATTTTTATTTGTCTATTTCATTGTGATCATCTCTACTTGACATATGCTATATAATGGTCTATTATTCATTTGAAAGAAGGATGATATTTAATATAGCCTAGGTTATATATATTTAATTAATTGGCCTTAGGTTTTGATAGTAATATATTATAATTGGGAGCTACATATATATATATTGAAGCCTTCAATTTCAAGCCTTTTGCTAATCTCTACTAACTGCTCAGAATATAGACGACCATAAATGTTTAGTTAGTACCCCACATAGCACTTCTAAACTATGTATGCTTATTGAAACTTTATCAAATTGTCATTTTTTACAATCGCCCCCTTAATAAAAAGGAACAATAACTGGCTGAATGTGCTATACGTGTCGATCTCCTACTCATGGAATCCTCAGATACAAGACGTGTCATTTTCTCACACGTGCCAATACCTACACCAGCACAGGGAGGGTGTATGATACGAGTAAGAGAACATTAGGCGGATTTGAAAATAAAAAATTTCGAATAACGGAATGGTACATGCAGAATTTTTGAAATCAATAGAGTATGGAAAAGGTAGCTACGATTTCCATCATATTCTCCTCTCAAGGACACTACCCAGCTCAGATGTGTTACAGGCAAGAGGGGGAAAATGGTTGAAATGGAGCAGAGCTTCATTATAGGAAGCCTGACTCGATTGCAACGTAGTAAGTTTAAACCTTTGTTCCTTCTCCATTTTAAGATTGATTTTTTGGGTTGATTATGCGTTCTTTTCTTCATTTTTGAACTATGAATCTTTACTGAATAATTATTGTGTTTGTTAATTTTTAAAAGAATGTTTTATTACTATAGTTATCATAAAAGACTTTTTCTATATCGGTATTTAATCTTGAAAAAATTATGTTGTAAGTCTATTCTTTTACAATATTCTCTCACTGCTCTAACAGATATCCTCTTGATACTAATCTTCAATATGACTATATGAGTTGTATGCATGGATGATAAAAAAAGGAGTCCTGTTGCCCATAGATGGGATCTTGGACCTTTGTATGTAAAGTACACTCTGTATTCTAAATTGTATTCTAAACTACATTATTGAATGATTTAATAAACTTATTTTGGTGATTAACTAGGGTTAATGCCCTAAAACTTAGTATACTGAAAATTATATGATTGAATATACAATTAATGTGAGATTATTTTTTAATTTGGACTTTATTATTATTATTTCGACTCTAATAATAAGTAGTCGTATATAGTTCTCTGGCATGAAGATGGTTTACAAACATTTGCACTGACGGTTACTCTTGAAAAGAGAGAGATGCTTTCAAAGTAATTGAATTAATAAAATTTTGTTTTTATTTAAATTGTTATGCCTATTTTATTCAAAAGAAATACATACAAGAATATAATTTTCGGTTTTAATATTATAAATTATAATATAATATGCTGTAAATTTAGATAACAGTTAGGTAGTTGAATTTTTTTTTGTCAAATCAAACTCTAAAATTATTGGAATTCAGAACTCAAGCAAAAACAAATGGGCTTTTTTATTAGAATACCCTCGTTTTCAAAACTTATTACGAGAATGTTTTTATTTTAAAACTATTTACGGAGTTGCCCTGTTCTGCCAAGGTGGCAGCTGGTTTGTTTTTGCTGCTTATTGGGAGACGCTAAAGCGTTGAGCGCCATCCACGTGGAGGCGTGGAAGCGTGAAGCGCCTTCAATGCAAAAGGCGCCAACACCAAAAGCTCAATCATGAAGAAAACCATTTTGGAGAAGGCGCCTCTCATGTAGATTGCGGCAGACGCAAAAGCGCCCCATTCAACGTGGCATGTCAAACTTTCATTTAATAATGGTACCTGTTTAAAGTAAATTTGGAACCAATTTTGAGGTTCATAATAACAAATAAATAAAAAGACAAAATCTATGTAACAATGAAAATATGATATGTTCAAAATTAAAAAATATAAATAAATGAATAATTTTAATGTTTTTTTTTATCAAATTTATATTCCAAAAGAAATGAATAATTTTACTGTTAATTTTTATCCATATATTTATATTTACACATCATTTTATATACATGTTTTAACTACTATAATACATATAAAAACTATTCTCCACACAAAAACTATTCTTCTAACCTTATCATACATGCCAATTTAAATAACACATATGTCATCCTTAATTTATTTATATTTTTTCAAAATTACGTATATCAATTTTTTAAAAATCATATAATAATATTTACATTTTTTTAAAATTACATATAATAAATTATAATGATATAAAATAAAAATGATTAATTTATAATTTAATATATTTGATTAAATTATCCAATATCATATATATTTACATTAATTATTATAAAATATTCAAGTAGATACATATAAGTAGCAACCATTAATATATTTGATTAAACTTGTGCCCCTTACTATAATTTTGTTCTTGTTAGTGCTTTTTAATTTTGAACATATCATATTTTCGTTGTTACATAGGTTATGTCTTCTTGTTTATTTATTATTATGAAACTCAAAATTGGTTCCAAGTTTACTTTAAACAGGTACCATTATTAAATGAAAGTTTGGCATGCCACATTGGATGGGGCGTTTTTGCGTCTGCCGTAATCTACATGAGAGGCGCCTTCTACAAAATGGTTTTCTTCATGATTGCGCTTTTGGTGTTGGCGCCTTTTGCATTGAAGGCGCTTCACGCTTCCATGCCTCCACGTGAATAGCGCCCAACGCTTTAGCGTCTCCCAGTCAGCAGCGGCAAAAACAAACCAGCTGTCACCTTGGCAAAACAGAGGCAACTCCGTAAATAGTTTCAAAACGAGGGCTTTCTTGTAATAAATTTTGAAAATGAGGGTATTCTAATAAAAAAGCCAAACGAATGTAAAGAAGTTAATGTTAGAAAATTTTAAAAGCAGATTTAAAAATAATAATTAAGCTATATATATTAATTGTAAATAATACAATAATTATTTAAGAGTATATTAAAGAATTAAATACAATTATATTCATAACAAATAATTATTTGGATGCATAAAAAACACCGCGCATCGCGCGGGCTATAAAGGGTCTATAGTCAAGGATAAAAGGGTTCTAAGACCACATAGGGTTTAGGGTCTATGGAATACGGTTTAGGGTTCCTGGCTTTAGATCCAAGGTAAAAGAGTTCAAGGTGGAAAAGAGCTCCAACTACAGAGGTTTAGGGTTTATCATTTAAGGTTTCAGAATTCTTCAGCTACAAAGAATTCTTCGATTTCTGGCTTTAGGACCAAGGTAAAAGGGTTCAAGATAGAAGGGTTCTCCAACTATAGAGGTTTAGGGTTTATTGTTTAGGTTTCAGAATCCTCCAACTTCAAAGAATTCTTCGGTTCCTGGCTTTAGGTCCAAGATAAAAAAGTTCAAGATGGAAGGGTTAGGGTTTATCGTTTAGGGTTGCAGAATTCTCCATCTTCAAAGAATTTTTCGATTCCTGACTTTAGGTCCAAGGTAAAAGGTTCAAGGTAGAAGAGTTCTTCAACTACAGAGGTTTAGAGTTTCAGAACTCTCCAACTGCAAAAAAAACTTCGAAAAATATTTAGTTAAAAATAATTAAAAAACATTTTTTTTTAAAAAAATGATAGAACAAATTGTGCAAAGAACAATAATACAAACACATAAAAAAATTATATTATTTTTATTATTGAAAATAGAATATTAGACTAATATTTTTATGGAAAAGTACAGGTAACCAGTAATTTTCTAATCAATAAATTAGCCAGTAAAAATTAGAATATCTGAAATCACTGTTTATGACTTTCAAGATAATTATATTAGTGGATTAAGGCAAGTTACCCGGACAAAATTAGTCATATAGTAATCTGAAAGAAATGTTTGACATGATTAAAGGAAAAGATGTTCAAGTTTTGACCTTATGAAAAGTTTTAATACTAACAAATAAAAAGATAAATAAAATTCGAAATCAAAGGTAAAGTTTATTAGATTAATACAATCAGTACGATTAAACTATGATTTGCCCCGTGCAACGCGCAGGTAATTACCTAGTATATAATAATAACTATTTGAAATAAATAGAAAGAATATTCAAATTTTTTTTAGATGGAATAATTTTATTTACTTACAACCTTTTATTCTAAAAAACTCATCAAATATTACTCAGAAAAATTATTTCATCAATCATTGAAAATAAATATTAAAATGCATGATAAAATTCTACTTTAGAATTAACCAGAACATCAAGAAAAAAATGATAAATATACACTTGAATTTTCATACCGAGGAGAAATATATACACAAATAATTAAATAAATTAAATATACATCTCAATAATTTATTTGTTAGATATTTATACCCCACCATCGTCATTCATTAAGTAACATTGGGAGGTGGCATATTTTATGCCCTCAAAAGCATTAAATTTAACAATATTTTCTTCTTACATATATTGTGTGCTTATTTCCTTGTTTGGATTCAGTGTTTTAATTAATAAAGATATGGTTTTTAATACGAGAATCTTTTTATGTTTTGTTTATTTTCTAAGTTTGTTTGGTTAAAATATTTTAGCAAGAGTAGAATTTCTTAAAAAGGAAAAATTAAAATGAACATTAAATTTCATTTTTAGAAGATTTTTTTCCTTAACATAGATAATCCTTAGTGTTTATTTAAAATGATAGTATTCGAAAAAATATATTTTCTTAATATATAACTTTTGCGTTTTTTAGGATTTACGGGTAATAATTGGACTTATTAAAGCTAGAATTACAAGAAAAAGAAAAAAAAAACTATTTTTGAGAAGCTATATTGTTTTTATTATATATTAAAAATGAAATAACATCATTCATATTGTATCTAATAAACAAAACTTTAAAAAATCAAAAAAAAATTTCTTTTTTTCCCCCTAAAAGTTTACAGTTATTTCACCTCAAAAAAGGAGGCAAAAAATAGTTTCATGCAACATGTGCATGATAAGTTTCTTGAATTATAAGAAATTAATACTCCTAATTCCTTAACATCTTTCCACAAGTCTTAATTCGGTAATGCCTTGCCATAAAAAATAACATCTTTTCTAGTGAAGAATTGTTTATGCTGTCGCAATCCATAATTATGCAATCATAATTGATAATGCCATTCCTCTTTTTTGTATTATTTTTTTTCTCTAAATTATCTCTTCCTTATTATTTTAATTTCCAACAAAGAGAATAGACAAGCACTATATATATATGTTGCTCTTTCTCAAATAATTCATTCGCCATATTGACAAGCTTTGAACAAATTCTATTATAATGGCAGCACCAAAGATATTTGATATGTTGTTACTAACCATAGTGACATACACCATAGTTGTCACCATGAATATGCCAACCACGGAAGCGGAATGGTGCGTCGCGAGGTTTGATGCTTCGGAGAAAGACCTGCAGCAGGGATTGGACTATGCTTGCCTTATTGGAGCTGATTGCGACGCGATTCAGGACGGCGGCCCCTGCTTCTATCCAGACAACCTCCGAGACCATGCAAACTATGCGTATGATACCTACTGGAAGAAGGATAACAGAGATCCTAGTTCTTGTGATTTTGGTGGCACAGCCGAAATTGTAACTCGTGATCCTAGTATGTATATTTTTACCATATATCTATTTGTTAGAAAAAAAAAGCTAAAATTATCGACGAAAGATTTGGACACTGATAAAACTATCCATGAAAAAAGGAAGCAGATTTTCTACCCAACCATAAAATATAAATTTTATTTGATAAAACTACCTAAATGTCGTTAACGAGCCAATTGCATTTGGATAATTTTGGGTGACGTTTTGGATAGTTCTGTCAAACTGAGTTCATCTTTCATGAATAAAAAATTTATTTTTTTTCATGATAATTTTATCGGTGCCTAAATCTTTTATAAATAATATTGATGGTTTTTCTATTGATTAATATATGTATTCTTTTACGCATTTTCAATATATATTTTATGTTATTAACATACACTTTATACATGTAACTAATTTGGATTGAATTTTAGTAAACACTTTACATGGTTGATTTGAGAGGATCGCATGAAACCTTGATCTATTTATATTTAATTCATGATAATCTATCTCATTTATTTTTTGTGTTCCTTTTCGTTTTTTGTAGGCACCCCAACTTGCAAATTCCCATCCAGTTGATGATATGGTATATATGCCCCCTTTGATATGTTTTTAGTTTTCACATTATTTGTAGTGAGTTATATTTCCCCCTTTATATACGAGGATAATTTTACAATAAAAAACTCTTTTATGCATAGAATAAAGAGTGGTATTTTGTTTTATTTTAAAAATTAATAAAAGCACATTAAAATAATTTACATAATATATATTTAATCATTCATAAAAAAATTATTTTTTCTCTTCACTGTAACATGCACGCATGAATGGTTGATTCTAACGGCTATTTCTTTGTTTAATTTTTTTATGTTCTTACAGGAGTGGCCGGAGATAGGAGAGGAAATACATCATACATCGTTGAGAACAAATTTGAATAATTATCCAGTTTAATCTATGCATGATAATATCTACTTGTATTCGACTACATAGATTGGTCATTTACTATTATATAATAAATGATATATAATAATAATTACAACCGTTTGAAGTAAATAGAATAATGAATATTCAACTTCGTCTTTAAGAAATTTCAGGTTGAATAATTTATTTACTTACAATTTTTTAATCTAAAAAACTCATCAAAGATTATTCAAAAAAAATTAGTCCATCGATCATCAAAAAGAAATATTAAAATTCATGACAAAATTATGCTTCAAAATTAATCAGAACAGTAAGAGAAAAAAATGGATAAATATACATCTAAATTTTAACACAAAAGATAAATATACACACGAATGATTAAATAAGTTAAATGTATAACTCAACAATCTATTTATTGAATATTTATATTCTACCGTCACTCATACTTTATTTTGGTTAATTAACATTAACATGTGGCACGTTTTATGTCCTCGAAATAAAGTACTGGGTTTAACAATATTTTCTTCTTACATGCTTATTATCGCCTTGTTTGGTGTTATTATTTTGATTAACAAAGATATCATATTCAATATGAGAATCTTTTTAATATTTTGATTATTTTGGCTAAAATATTTTAGCAAGAATAGAATCTCTTAAAAAGGAAAAATTAAAATGAACATTAAATTTAATTTCTAGAAGAAGATTTCTTTCCTTAATATAATGATATGCCGTAGACCTTTCCACAAGTATTACTTTACTTCGGTAATGCCATGCCATAAAAAAATTAAGAGACAATAAAAAATAAATAAGATATTTTGTAGTGAAAAATTATTTGTCGCAATAATCCATAATTCTGCAATCATAATTGATAACGCCATTACTCTTTTGTATAATTTTTTTCTAAATTATCCCATCCATATTATTTTAATTTCGATAAGCAAGAGAAAATCATTTGGCTATGAGAATAATTTAGAGGTAACATATTGTTGGTGCCCATTGTGAAAGGCCCAAGAGATAGGAACGTTTTGGCCCAACATCGATAAGCCCAAAACGGATTCTATGTCTGAGATCCACAAAGCAGATCTCCATGCGGGTCGCCAACCGACCCAACCCGACCTCCCTAACTGACCCGGAGCCTGCCCGACTTGCTCAGCAAGGAAAGCTGGCACGATCTCGCAACTCCCCCATCCACGGAACGTGATCCCATGCATGTCCCCATGATCCCGAAGAACCATACCCTATCTCCATTGCCGTTACAGGTGCATTCTGAGCCTATAAACAATACAAGATTTTTGTCTGTTCTGGCGGTTGTTTAGCGGCGGTTCTATGAAATTGCCGCTAATCGCGGTTTTGCGGCGGTTTTCGAGAATGGTAAAACCGCCGCTAAACAGACACGTTGGTTTTATCTTGTTTGGGGTTTAGCGGCGGTTTTTCTATAAAGACTGCTAAATGGATGTTTGCATGGGATTTAGAAGTACTATCAGAATTTTATAAGGTATTTAGCGACGGTTTTTGTCAAAATCGCCGTTAAACGTATTCTTTTATGGCTATTAATTTCTAATCACTTTATTTATTTAAGTGTCTAATTTATAATTTTCATAATATATATTTACACATTAATAATATATTTTCTATTAACATGATTAGTTATTTTAAAACACTTTATGAATTAATTTTTTATTTAAAAAACTAATAAAAATAAGTTTTTACAATATTTTTTAAGAAATTCTATAATCATGCAAAAAATATATTACACAAGTGCATGCAACATAATATTTAAAATTAAAGAATTAATAAAAATGATAAAAATAATATTTCACATCACGCAAATCTAATTAATTAAAAAGTATTGACTTTAATTTTTAGAGTTAACAAATATTTTTATAAATAATAAATAAAATATAAACCATAGATTAATTAGACCTCTTAATAAAAATATCAATAATTTAATTTACATCCTTCAAAATAATGCACGATATGAATTCTATAATCATGCAAAAAATATATTACACAAGTGCATACAACATAATATTTAAAATTAAAGAATTAATAAAAATGATAAAAATAATATTTCACATTACGCAAATCTAATTAATTAAAAAGTATTGGCTTTAATTTTTAGAGTTAACAAATTTTTTTATAAATAATAAATAAAATATAAACCATATATTAATTAGACCTCTTAATAAAAATATCAATAATTTAATTTATATCATTCAAAATAATGCACAATATGAATATTATAGAGACTTTCATATAAATAATTAGTATAATGTTATATGTATCGAATGTTAAGTTGGCTTGGTGGACGACATACACGTGGGAGGAATTTGGACCCTTATGTCTCGGGTTCGAAAGGCATCGGAGTGTTTTGCAGGTTCTCCCCTCCGCCTATTTCATTGAAGACTCACCGTAAATGCATTCATCGCAGCATTTACCCCGGAACACACATATATAATTAATTTACGTGTATCATCGTACACCTCCATACACCCCGTAACTGTTTCTATACCATTATACGTTGTACTCATGTGTTTTATAAATTTTTTTGTGCTCATATTTATATTTCCCATGTTATAAATAAGATATATAGAGGATTACAAGTACACCTAGCATTACCTCTATATATAAATTGACAAGCTTTCAACAAATTCTATTATTATGGCAGCAACACAGATATTTGATATGTTGTTACTAACCTTAGTGGCATACACCATAGTTGTTACCATGAATGTGCCAACCACCGAAGCGATATGGTGCCTCGCGTGGGGCGATGTCACGGATGATGTGCTACAGCGGGGATTGGACTATGCCTGCAATAATGGAGCTGATTGCGCCGCCATTCAGCCCGGCGGCCGCTGCTTCTATCCAGACGCCATCATAAACCATGCAAACTATGCCTATGACACCTACTGGAAGAGCCATAACAGAGGTCTTAATGCTTGTTCTTTTGGTGGCACAGGCTTAATTGAAATCATCGGCCTTGATCCTAGTATGTAAATTTTCACCATATATCTGTGTATTAATACATGTGTTCTTTTATGCACTTTTAATTGGACTCAGTTTTATAAAATATTGCATGCAACCTTGATCTCTTTATATATACTTCATGATAACCTACTCATACATTTTTGTTTTTTCGTTTTTGTAGGCACCCCAACTTGCACATTCCCACCATCTAGTTGATGATATGGTATATATGGATGGTTAATCGATTATTTGACTTTCAAGTTTTAAGTGTTTTTTGTTCAAAAAATAAGTTAAGCTTATCTCATACATTATTTGTTTGCTTGATTTTATTTATTTATTTATTTTTATATATACAGGAGTGCTGGCTTGAGAGGTGTACACCAAAAAGAGGTGTACATATAGTGTTATTGATAAAAAAAAACATGTTTTCTAATGAAAAATTGTTTATGTTGTTGCAATCTATCTGCAATCATAATTGATAATGTCATTCCTCTTTTTTATATTATTTTTTTGAGAAAAAGCCACTCCCCTCCTCTGAGAGATGTGAAAATGACACTCCCCTCCCCTCTATTTTCAAAATGTATACTCTCATTCCCTCTAAGAACTAAATAATGTACACTTTAGTATATTTCACTAAAATACTATTTAATAAATATTATAAATACATACTAATAATAATATAATGAGTTTTATTTATTTTTATATTATTATTTTTACTATTATAATAACTTGAATTATAATATTTATTGAAAAATTTATTATAATAATAAAAATAATAATATAAAAATAAGTAAAACTTATTACAATATTATTATATATTTATAATTATTTATTGAATAAACTTATTATAATAATAAATATAAAAATAAATAAATCTCATTACAATATTATTAGAAATTAATTTACGTCTAGTACTGTACATTTTTGTACACACTATTTTTAGCACAAAAAATATAAACATTAGAATAAAAAAATATAAAAAAATTTATGTATTAATATTTATATTTTTTCGATACTAAAAATAAATTGTACAGAAATATATAATGATACATATAGCATTATCGTATTATTAGTATATATTTATAATAGGTGCGTGCTGCACTGCCACGTTTAGCGGAGACTATGGTAGCTACCATCCGCTAACGTATGGACGTTTGACATGTGGCTTGAGGATGTGTTGACTTATTGAGTCATTGTTGGAAATGAGGGTGGGACAACCAATAAATTTATTAAGACGAATCATAAAAGACGGTCAATATGATTAAGCAAAAAATTAGGTAATTAGTGAGATTGGGTTAGCTAGAGAAAAATGGGATTAGAAATGGGAATCTGTATTGGCACATGAAACTAGGAAAAATTGGAAAAAATAAGAAATTTAGGGTTCCCGATGAGATAGAAAATAACAGAACTTGATATGTAACTGGGCTGTGTAGCCTTTCATAGCCATCTTGCCGTAGTCATGTCAGAATTCACATTTATAATATTTATTAAAGAGTATTTTAGTGACATGAATTAAAGTGTACATTATTTAGTTTTTAGAGGGGAGGGGATGTACATTTTGAAAATAGAAGAGAGAGGAGTGTCATTTTGACATCTCAAGGAGGAGGAGGAGAGTGGCTTTTTCTCTATTTTTTTTTCTAAATTATCTCTTCCTTATTATTTTAATTTCCAACACAAAGAATAGACAAGCACTCTATATATATATGTTGCTCTTTCTCAAATAGTTCATTCGCCATATTGACAAGCTTTC
>JASCZI010241842.1:1408-19734 GCA_036250425.1 Stylosanthes scabra | reverse complement strand
ATGGCAGCACCAAAGATATTTGATATGTTGTTACTAACCATAGTGACATACACCATAGTTGTCACCATGAATATGCCAACCACGGAAGCGGAATGGTGCGTCGCGAAGAGTGATGCTTCGGAGAAAGACCTGCAGCAGGGATTGGACTATGCCTGCCTTATTGGAGCTGATTGCAACGCGATTCAGGACGGCGGCCCCTGCTTTTTTCCAGACAACCTTCGAGACCATGCAAGTATGCGTATGATAGCTACTGGAAGAATGATAACGGAGATCCTAGTTCTTGTGATTTTGGTGGCACAGCCGTAATTGTAACTCGTGATCCTAGTATGTATATTTTTACTATATATCTACTTATTAGAAAAAGAAATACTAAAATTACTGACGAAAGATTTGGACACTGATAAAACTATTCATGAATGGAGGAAGCAGGTTTTCTACTCAGCTATGAAAGATAAATTCTATTTGATAAAATTACCTAAATGTCGTTAACGAGCCAATTGCATTTGAATAATTTTGAGTGACGTTTTGAATAATTATGTCAAACTGAATTCATCTTTCATAAATAAAAAAAAAATTTTTTTCATGATAATTTTGTCAGTATCTAAATCTTTTATATATAATATTAGTTTTTTCTATTGATTAATATATATATTATTTTACGCATTTTCAATATACATTTTATGTTTTTCACATATACTTTGTACATGTAACTAATTTGGATTGAATTTTAGTACACACTTTTACATGGTTGATCTGAGAGGATCGCATGAAACCTTGATCTATTTATATTTAATTCATGATAATCTATCTCATTTATTTTTTGCGTTCCTTTTCGTTTTTGTAGGCACCTCAACTTGCAAATTCCCACCATCCAGTTGATGATATGGTATATATGCCTAATTGATTAGTTTGACTTTTAAGTTTTAAGCATTTGATATGTTTTTAGTTTTCACATTATTTGTAGTGAGTTATATTTCCCCTTTTATATAGGAGGATAATTTTACGTTGAAAGAACTCTTTTATGCATAGAATAAAGAGTGATAATTTGTTTTACTTTAAAAATGAATAAAAGCACAATAAAATAATTCACATAATATATATTTAATCACTCATAAAAAAAAATATTATTTTGCTCTTCACTGTAACATGCACGAATGCACTCATTTATGAATATCGTAATATAATTGATTTTAACGGCTATTTGTTTGTTTGATTTTTTTTTTTACAGGAGTGGTCGGAGATGGGAGAGGAAATACATCATACATCGTTGAAAACAAATTTGAATAATTATTCAATTTAATCTATGAATTTAATCTATGCATGATAATATCTACTTGTATTCGATTACATAGATTGGTCATGTACTGATATATAATAATAATAATTACAACCGTTTGAAGTAAATAGAATGAATATTCAACTTAGCCTTTAAGAAATTTCAGATTGAATAATTTCTTTACTTACAATTTTTTATTCTAAAAAACTCATTAAGGATTAGTCGGAAAAATTAGTCCATCGATCATTGAGAGGAATTAAAATTTATGACAAAATTCTGCTTCAGAATTAATCAGAACAGTAAAAGAAAAAATGAATAAATATACACTTAAATTTTTACATAAAAGACAAATATATACACAAATAATTAAATAAGTTAAATATACACATCAACAATTTATCTATTGGATATTTATATCCCACCACTGTCATTCATATTTTGTTTTCGTTAAGTGATATTAACAGGTGGCACATTTTATGTGCTAAAAAATATTGGGTTTAACAATATTTTCTTCTTACATGCTTATTGTCTTGTTTGGTGTCAGTACTTTGATTAATAAAGATATCATACTCAATATGAGAATCCTCTTATATTTTGATTATTTTCTAAGCATGTTTAGCTAAAATATTTTAGTAAGAATAAAATCTCTTAAAAAAGAAAAATTAAAATGAACATTAAATTTCATTTCTAGAAGAAGATTTTTTTCCTTAATAAGGTAATGATATGCCTTAGACCTTTCCACAAGTATTACTTTACTTCGGTAATGCGATGCCATAAAAAAATTAACAGACAATAAAAGATAAGATCTTTTGTAGTGAAAAATTGTTTATGTATTCGCAATAATCCATAATTCTGCAATTATAATTGATAATGCCATTACTCTTTTGTATAATTTTTTTTCTAAATTATCCCATCCATATTATTTTAATTTCCATAAGCAAGAGAAAATCATTTCGCTATGAGAATAATTTAAAAGTAACATATATATAATTAATTTATGTGTATTATTGTATATTGTCATACATCTTTTATCTTTTTTTTCTATTTTTGATTTTTATGTTGATTTATGTGTTATATGTAACTATTTTTACGTTATCGTATGTTGTAACTCATGTGTTATGTAAATCTTTCTGTGCTCATATTTATATTTTTCATGTTATAAATAAGATATACTTAGGATTACAATTACACGTAGCATTATATATATATTGATTGACAAGCTTTGAACAAATTCTACTATAATGGCAGCACCAAAGATATTTGATATGTTGTTACTAACCATAGTGACATACACCGTAGTTGTCACCATGAATGTGCCAACCACCGAAGCGATATGGTGCCTCGCGAGGGGCGATGTCACGGATGATGCGCTACAGCGGGGATTGGACTATGCCTGCAATAATGGAGCTGATTGCGCCGCCATTCAGCCCGGCGGCCGCTGCTTCTATCCAGACACCATCATAAGCCACGCAAACTATGCCTATGACACCTACTGGAAGAGCCATAACAGAGATCTTAATGCTTGTTCTTTTGGTGGCACAGGCACAATTGAAATCATCGGCCCTGATCCAAGTATGTAAATTTTCACCATATATCTGTGTACTAATACATACATGTGTTGTTTCATGCACTTTTAATTGGACTGATGAGTTTTAGCATACACTTTAGATGGTTCATTTTATAAAATATTGCATGAAACCTTGATCTCTTTATATATACTTCATGATAACCTATCTCATACATTTTTTTTTTTTGGTTTTATTTGTAGGCACCCCAACTTGCACATTCCCACCATCTAGTTTATGATATGGTATATATGGTTAATCGATTATTTGACTTTTAAGTTTTAAGCGTTTTTTGTTCCAAAAAAAAAAAGTTAAGCTTATCTCATACATTATTTGTTTGTTTGATTTATTTATTTATTTATTTTTATATATACAGAAGTGCTAGCCGGAGAGGAAATACATCATGCATAATAATTGAAAACAAATTTGAATAATTACTCAATTTAATCCATCCATGATAATAGTAAATGATATATAATTATATCGATAGTGCTATATATATGTACATCTATTTTAGCCAATCAAGTCATTAATTCATATGCTAAATATAAGACTATTTTGGCGTTGAATAGTATAAAAAGTAGCACAGAAATAAATTTTTATTTGATATCGAAATAGTTTTCTATTTAACTATAGAATAGAAAACTTGATAATAAACGTACACCTATAGTTTTTTTTTTTTTTTTGGTAACAGGAAGATGCAAGTTTAATTTATAATGCCACAGGGAGCATATCAAGCGTATGCACATTCAATTTTTCCAATTGCTTGTTTAAGAATTTGTCATGATTAGCCTCATTAGTTAGACAATTTCATGTATGAATGACATTAATCAAATGCCTTTCTGACTTTTTGGGTTTTATATTTTAGACTTTTTTCTTAAAGGAGTGTGCATATTTGATTAGGCAATCTCTTGTTATTTATCTGGTGATTTGTTGATTGAATGGCTACTGATTTCTTTCCCCCATTCTTTTTGCTTCTTCAGTCAATGATTTTCTTGCAAAATTATTTTCACATTCTGATGCATTTCATGAGACTAGTTGATATTCAATTGGTTCTGAAAATCTTGGAACTTAAACTAATCACCTTCTTGTTGGTGATTCAATATTCAATTGTGGGAGAATTCTTAGGTGGTGAAAGTATTTAGTGGTTTCAAGTATTATTTCTAAAATAAAAGAAATATTGGTATATATTAGAAATAACCATAGCCGCATGTTTAGAATCTTTTTCTATAATCCTTAAAGGACTACTAGATACTTTCACCATCATAGACAAAACTTAAATTGTGACTTGTGAGCCTAGCTCAGAATTTTGGTCTTTCTAACCTCAGCAATTATTAAGATGATCCTTAGGGCCATGTTTTTAGTTTAATACAAGTAGAGACACATAATATTTCAATGTATAATTGACAATCATGTTTGGTGTTAGCATAAACTCCCTTCCTCGACTTAACAAAAATGGTTAATGGATCTGGGTGCAAAAGATGATAAGGCCTGAATTCAAGGTGTTATAAAAAAATGCTACACAGCCATCATTTTAATTTATTTTAGTTATCATTTAACCATCAATAAGTATTTGTTAAAGTATCATGTTAAATTATAAATTCAAGTAAAAACAATTGATGACTAAAAATAATGGCGAAGATAAATTAAAAATAATAATTTTCTATATTCGTATTACCTTTCAGTATTATCCTCATTTGATTCATTTGAAATGGAAATGAATCAAATTAAATTTAGAATTAAATAAAAATAGCAATAGGGGGAGAGCAACAACTAATAACAAATGTCCTTTTCTGATTTCTTTCCATATTACAAAAGGAAAAATATATTAGACAATCAATAAAATATCAATTAATAAAAAAGAAAATATTATATAAAAATCGTATAAAGACTTATCATTCGAATAGCAAGGCACATATCATTCAAAATAACAGAGAATAAATAATTCAAAATGGTGATACTAGCTCGATAATAATAAATGAGATTGTTGACTTCTTGTTAATTAAAAAGATATTTGGTACTCGTATTTTCTCCTTACATATATTGTACTTATTTCCTTGTTTGATGTCAGTATTTGATTAACAAAGATATTATTTTCGAGTATGTTTGAATAAAATATTTTAACAAGAGTAGAATATCTTAAAAAAGAAAATTTAAAATGTACATTAAATTTCATTTCTGGAAGATTTTTTTCCTTAACATGATGATATGCCTTAATGTTTATTTAAAATGAAAGTATTAGAAAAATATATTATTTTCTTAATAACATTTGCGTTTTTCAGTATTTACGGGTAATTGGCTTTACTAAAATTAGAATTACAAGAAAAAGAAGAAAAATATTTTTTTGAGAAGCTATATATTATTTTTTAATATATACTAAAAATTGAAATAAGACTATTTATATTGTATCTAAACAAAACTTTAAAAAGATAAAAAAAAAATCTTTTTCCCCCCTAAAATGTTAGGGCTATTTAATCTTTTGAGGAGGGAGAAAAAAAGTTTCATGCAAGATGTGCATGATAAGCTTCTTGAATTATAAGAAAAGATTAATATTCCTAAGGCTGAGTTTGGTAAAGCTTTTCGGAGGGGTGCTTATGCTTTTTAAAAGCATAAGCACTTCATTTTGTGTTTGATAAACCAAAAAGATGACGTGCTTGTGTTTGTAGCTTTTAAAAGATATGAGTGCTTTTGAAAGCACCTAAGAAGGAGCTTTTCAAAGATGGCTTATGTTTATCAAAATTAAAAGATCTAATATAATCCTATTTAATAATAAATATTCGCATTTATTATTACATTTATATTTATTATGGTCATTTTAAATTTTTAAAGTCATTTTACCAAACATAATTGTTGTTGCTTATGCTTATTAAAAGATCAATTTTATTTGATTTTACCAAACACACGTGTTACGATTTTTAAAAAGTAAAAGCTTTACCAAACTTACCCTAATTCCTTAAGAGCTTTCCACAAATTTTATATTACTTCGGTAATGCCATGCCATAAAAAATTAAGAGACAATAAAAAATAAGATCTTTTGTAGTGAAAAATTGTTTAGGTTGTCGCAATCATGATTCTGGAATCACAATTGATGATGCCATTCCTCTTTTGTATTATTTTTTCCCAAATTATCCCATCCTTATTTTTTTAATTTCCATAACAAAGAGAAAATCATTTCGCTATAAGAATAGTTTAGAAGTAACATATATAAAATAGACAAGCACTATGTATATGTGTTGCTCTTTCTCAAATAAATCCTTCCCCATATTGACAAGCTTTGAACAAATTCTATTATAATGGCAGCACCAAAGATATTTGATATGTTGTTACTAACCATAGTGACATACACCATAGTTGTCACCATGAATGTGCCAACCACGGAAGCGGTATGGTGCGTCGCGAGCAGCAAAGCCCCGGAGGATGCGCTGCAACGGGGATTGGACTATGCCTGCAGTAATGGAGCTGATTGTGCCCCCATTCAGCCCGGCGGCCCCTGCTTCCTTCCGGATACCATCCTAAACCATGCAAGCTATGCCTATGACAGCTACTGGAAGAACCATAACAGAGATCCTAATGCTTGTAATTTTAGTGGCACAGCAGCCCCAATTGATCTCTTCACTGATCCTAGTATGTATATTTTCACATATATCTATTTATTAGAAGAAAAAAAAAACATCAAAACTATCACAAAAAACTCACATGCTGATAAAATTACTCATGAAAGAAGGAAATAGATTTTCTACCCATGAAATATAGGCTTTATTTGATAAAACTACCTAAATGTCGTTAACGAGCCATTGACATTTGGATAGTTTTGAGTAATTTTCTCAAACGAAGTCCATCTTTCAGAGAAATTTCGTTTCTTTCTTCACGGTAGTTTTATCCATATGTTAATCTTTTATAGAAATTTTAGTGTTTTTTTCTATTTATTAATAAATGTGTTATTTCATGCATTTTCAATATATATTTTGTATTTTTAACATATATTTTATATATGTAATTTATTTTGGACTGAGTTTTAGGACACACTTTTTACATGGTTGATTTTAGAGGATTGCATCAAACCTTGATTTCTTTATATATTTTTCCTTTTCGTTTTTGCAGGCACCCCAACTTGCCCATTTCCATGATGATATGGTATATATGCCTAATCGATTAATTTGACTTTTACGTTTTAAGCATTTGATATGCTTTCAGTTTTCACATTATTTGTAGTGAGCTATATTTCCCCCTTTATATACGAGGATAATTTACGATGAAAAACTTTTTTATGCATAGAAGGAAGAGTGGTAACTAATTTTACTTTAATAATTAACAAAAATAAATTAAATTATTTCACATAATAGTCATTCAATTATTTCCAAAAAAAAAAAAAACTTTTTTTTCATCATTTTTCTTCTTCACCTTCATCCTAACATGAACGAATGCACCTATATATGAATATTGTAATATAATTGATTTTAACAGCTATTTGTTTTTTTTTTTTTTACAGGAGTGACCGGAGATGGGAGAGGAAATACATCATACATCATTAAAAACAAATTTGAATAATTATTCAATTTAATCTATCCATGATAGTATCTACTTGTTTTCCATTTCATAGGTTGGTCATGTACTAGTATAATAAATGTCTAAATGATATATAATAATAATTACAACAGTAGCTAATCAAAAAAGAAATAATTACAACAGTAATAGAATGAATATTCAAATTAGTCTCAAAATAATTTCAGATCGAACAAGTTTTTTTGGTGACTAGATCGAACAATTTATTTACTCACAATTTTTTATAGTAAAAACCTCATCAAAGATTACTCGGCCAAATTAGTCCATCGATCATTGAAGAGAAATATTAAAATGCATGATAAAATTCTGCTTCAGAAATCAGAATTAACCAGAACAGTAAGTGTGTGTTTGAATTAGCATTTGCAAACTAAGGATTGAGCAAATTTATTTTTGTAAAATTGGTTTTATGCCAACATGATTTATATTTGATAACTCTATACCAAAATTGGTTCCAAATACATATCAGCATAAATGAACCTAATATCAACCTTTTCTCCCTAGTAATTGATGATCTAAATCTATAATATTCTTAAATTTTAACCCAAAAGAATCTGAAATGCTAAATCTCATTCCCAATAAACCCTAAGATTAACTAATAGCTGAAGCTAATCATTATTAGCCAAACACCAAAGTAGAGTATAATTATTGGACCCTTTTTTTAACATGCAAACCATAACTTTTAAGAAAGTTTGGAAAATCCAATGATATGTGTAGGTTGTTTGTTGTTGCAATCCTATATGAAACTATCAATGACATCACTGACAGATAGTCATTTGAGACCCAAGATTCACTGGCAGATAGTCATTTGAGACCCAAGATTAAATGCCCGCTGTAACAATTATAAGACTCCCAACAAAAACTGGAGTCACTAAGAATAAAAGTATAATTGAGAATTTAATGCACTGAGAGCCACGGAAGATCAGAGACAGAGAGTAGTAGGCAGTTGCATCTTTACTTTATTTCATCAATCTATACAATGGAAATAATTTTTAAAGAAGAAAAGATTATTAGAAACCAGAATATCTAATCTAAAATTCCTTAGGAATGAATTTGAGTATTCACTCTAACTTATATTAGGAGTTTTCTCTGTAATGTATATTGAAAATACCTGTCTTTGAAATATAGCTAACCTGAATTCTTACAAGTTCTCAATTGTTTTCAGAGTGGGTAAGTTATAGGCTTATGCCAAATCCTTTTCATGCCGAGAAAAGAAGTATTAAAATGCATGATAAAATCCTGCTTCAGAATTCAGCAGAAGAGTAAGACATACCAGTTCCAAACCAACCTTCCCCTTGAAATTGATGGTCTAAATCTATAATATTCTTAAATCTTAACCCCAACAGAATCTGAAATGCTAAATCTCATTCCCAATAAACCCAGAGATAATCTAATAGCTAAGGCTAATCATTATTAGCCAAACACCAAAGTAGAGTATAAATATTGGATTTTTTAACATGCAAGCCCCTAAATCTTTTAAGAAAATTTTAGAAAATCCAAGTAGGCTGTTTGTTTTTGCAATATGGAACTATCAATGACATTACTGGCATATAGTCATTTGAAACCCAAGATTAAATCCCTCCGGAAATGCTGCAACAATTATAAGACTCCCAACAAAAACTGGAGTCAGTAAGAATAAAAGTATAATTGAGAATTCAACGCGCTTGAGAGCCATGGAATGGAAGATCAGAGACGGAGAGAAGTAGGCACTTGCATCATTACTTTATTTCATGAATTTCTTTGAAGCCTTGAACCCAGCAAGAGCCAGTTTAGCTTGATACAACTTTAATAGCTCAGCAGCTTCCTTCTCATGACGATAGACAAACTTATCCAAGAAGACAGCTTCATTAGGAATAAATATTCCATACAATTTCGGCATTTTCACTAGACCCTTTGACAACAAAACTTCAATAACAGAGCCTCTCGGAATAATCCGTTTTTCCAAGCTCACGGACAATACCAATGAAGACCTAGAAATGACAGATGGTGTACAACCCAACTTGTTCACCAAAAAATCCATGATTGCCTCTATCTTGTTGTCTGAAACCGCCATACACCATGGTTGGGATTTAAATGCTGCGGAAATCTCATTATCTGTCCAACCCCACTTTCTATAAATACCTTCCCTCTTTAACCATGTGGATCTGGATATTCCTAACTTCACCTGAACAACAACAAGAAACTGCATTTTCAAAGGGTCAAATTTCAGCTCCTTAACTGCCTGCACTGCCTCCTTAAATTTCTTAGAAGACGACGTAAATTGGCGCGGGAAGTATTGTATAAACCTAACAACATGTGATTCAGGAACTCCCTCTTCTCTCAGCACTTCAATATTAGGTTGTAAACATTTGCCAAAGTAACAGAGAATACCAGCATACTTTAAAATAACTTTTGTGAGATTTTGGTTGGACTGAAGGATGTTGCCTAAGAAATCAAAGGAGGGAATGATTTCCTTCTCCAAGCTACTTTTGAGGATCGTAGGCCAACACATCATGATGCGGCGTATGTCAGGGTCTGAAAACCCCTTGGACTTGAAATAATCAATCTTTGGCTGCACAGATTTCACAAAGTTGGCTCTAAGGAGCTGGGGTGATTTTCTGATAATACTTACCGCCTGGGTTTGTGTTAAGCCATGGTTTTTGAAGAACTCAAATGCCAACTCTGGTTTTTCGTTAGTTTCAAAATTCAAGTGCTTGGAAACCGAGAGGGCGCGTTGTGGTGAGAACCCGCAAGTGTCAATGAGGTATGAGACAGTAAAGGAGTTACCTTTTGATCCTGAACAAGTGGTAGCGGTGGCGGTGGCGGTGGAGCTGAATTTCACATGATGCCATGGATGGTTCCACAAAGAGTGTGGTTTTGATGGTGGAAGAGAAAGGGTTCTTCTGATAAGAAAATGAAGCATATTTTGGATTAATGGGAGCAGGAGAATCAAGTAAACTTACCAATTGGAGCGTTGGGGGATCAAATTGAAACTACATTCAACTTTGAAGCAAACCCTAAATTCAATCACGACCGTTAAGAGAAAAGCCTAAAAGATGAAGATGAAGTAAACCCACCCTCAGTCTCATAAAATGCATATTTCGTGTGCGTATAAATGTTTTTAACTCTGAAAGCGCAGCTGAGAGTTTGTTAATTCATCAGTTTCGAACTTGGATAGAATTTTAATTGATAAAAGAAAAAGAAAAGTTCAGCTAATCAAACATTAACTAACTTTAAAAATTAGGGTTAGAATTTTATTTTTTTTATAAAAAATATTGGTTAATATTGAATAAAAAAAGTTGGGAAAAAAATTATCTAAATTGTAAACTAATATTTTGATCATCGGTAATGTAAAAGTCAATTTTTTCTCTAAATGATTAATAACTTTGAAAACTGAGTTATGCTAGGTAATCAATATAATATTGGCCAATAATAACCAATAAAAAGTGATCATCTAAAATTAAAAAATAAATCATTAAAAAAAATTAAATTGACCATCTAAAATTAAAAAATAAATCATTAAAAAAATTAAATTGACCATCTAAAATTAAAAAATAAATCATCCATACAAGAACAAGTGAACATCCAAAATTGATGAAAGTGACCATCCAAGAATAATAAAAGTGACCATAAAAAATAACACACTTCAGCGTCGAACCTAACCAATGCCAACATATTTTCGATCTCCGATGGAATGCCGTTGTGATGTCGTTGAACTTCGAGAAGGTGAGATCGTTGAACGAAGCGATCTCAGCGAGTTAAGCGTAAACGGTTTTGGTCATGCATCTCAACAAAACTACAGAGCAGTTGTTGTGGGCGGTAGAGAAAACCGTAACATGCTTCTTGTTCTCTACGAACGTTGACACAATCTTCTGCACAGTCTTGAGATCGGAGAGCATGTCGCCGTCGTAGGCAAAAGACAGAACGAGGATGTCATCCACCGTCGTGAGTTCCAAAACTGCCTGACCTGTTTCTCTAGCTCGCTCCTGCAGTAGTTGGAGGCCCTGAGGTATATTGCGCAGTGAAGGAGACAGCAGACGAAGCTATTTGGAAAAGCAGTTTTATCATAGGTGAAGAGACCTTCTGCTACGGTGGTCGTAGGTGAGACCTCGCCAGGAGCAATATGGGGGTAGTGGCGTTCCAGGAGGAGAGCGAAGCCGGGGTTGATGGCGGCTCTGAGAGAGAGAAGGGCGCGGGAGATCTACGGGGGAAGAGAGAGGACGTTGGTTAAGTGTCGGTTGAGTCCATATTGTTTACCTAGAGTTTCTCTATTGATATATATTTCAACTTTTCGGATCAAAATTTTTTACAATAATATTAGATAATCCAAGGTTTAGAGAACCGGACCGATCACTGAACCGGTGAAGTGACTGGTTCAAGGATTTAGAGGTTCGACCGAGGTCAGACCGTTGTCGGACCATTTACTTAAATATATAATAAAATAATTTGAAATCATTATAAAATTATTTAAAATATAATATTATTAATTTTTAATTTAAAAAACCCTAAATAACCGGTCCGATTTGACCGGTTCATGATTTTTGACCGATTTTGACCGGTCTGATGCCAACCGATTTTCGCATATGAACCGGACCGAACAACGGATCAATTTCCGATTTTTCCGGTCGAACCGGCCGGTCCGATTTTCAGAACACTAAGATAATCAACAAAAATTTGCCAACACTGACCAATAATTTAAAAAGGTTTAACTTATTTACAATATTTTTTTACGGTCAAAATATATCCACAACTACTCATTTATCTTCTAATTTTCGTTGAATTTAATTTAAAACAACTATTTAACTAAAAAAGCAATATATTATATCATTTGTTTTTTTTTTTGTGTGATAGGAAAGAACGAAAACAAACTATAATATCATAGAAAACCCTTATTTAAGTAAGATTATACATTAAACTATAAAAAAAACTATTTATTAAGTTATTTATGAACCAATAGGTTAGAAATGATAAATTATCCCCTTAAAAAAAAGAGGATACGATAGTATTCACCTAATAAATTATATATAATAATAATTATAATTTTTAGAATTTAATTTCCATACACCGTCAATGTAAAAGAGTTTTATACATGCATCTAATCAGTTGTTACCACATCATCAAAAACAATTAATTTCAAACCCCACTACTTTTAACGTCATATAAATACATTAATCTGATTGAGTAATTGTATAAAACTCTTTACTCCGTTAGTGCATCAAAATTAAACTCTTGTTTGAAGTAAATTGAGTAAATAAACAAACTGATATTTGAGAAATTTTAGATCTGACAATTTAGTCATTAACAAAATTTTATTCTAATCTAAAATTCCTGGGGAATGAATTTGAGAATTCACTCTAACATATATTAGTAGAGTTTTCTCCGTAATGTATATTAGCAGGAATTCTATCCATGTGATGAAAATACCTAACTGACCTGAATTATAGCTGACCTGAATTCTAAGTTCTCAATTCTTTACAGAGAGGGTAAGTAAGTTATAGACTTATGCCTAACCCTTTTCTTCCCGAGAAAAGAAGCATTAAAATAGATGATAAAATGCTGCTTCAGAATGCAGCAGAAGAGTAAGACATATCAGTTCCAACTTCCAAACCAACACTAGGCTTACCCACTCTCTTGATTTGGCAATCCAAAGATGGACACTTTTCTTGTGGTGGAATCATGCAATAATGTAAAGATATTAGACACAATAAGCAAGATTATCTTCTTTAGTCACTCAAATCTGTAGCCAGAATAAGACCCACATATCAGCATAAATGAACCAAATATCAACCCTTTTTCCCCTTGTAATTCATGGTCTAAATCTATAATATTCTTAAATCTCAACCCCAAAAGAATCTGAAATGCTAAATCTCATTCCCAATAAACCCCTGAGATTATCTAATAATAGCTGAGGCTAATCATTATTAGCCAAACAACTAAGTAGAGTATAAATATTGGATTTTTTAACATGCAAGCCAAATTTTGAGACCCAAGATTCAATGCCTCAGCAAATGCTGCAACAATTATAAGACTCCCAACAAAAACTGGAGTCAGTAAGAATAAACGAATACTTGAGAATTCAATGCACTGGGAGCCATGGAAGATCAGAGACAGAGTGCAGCAGGCACCTGCAACATTACTTTATTTCATGAATTTCTTTGAAGCCTTGAACCCAGCAAGAGCCATTTTAGCTTGATACAACTTTAATAGCTCAGCAGCTTCCTTCTCATGACAATAGACAAACTTATCCAAGAAGACAATTTCTTTAGGAAAATATAATCTCGTCAAGCTCGGCACTTTCACTAGACCCTTTGACAACAAAACTATAATAACAGAGCCTCTCGGAATAATTCGCTTTTCCAAGCTCAAGGAGAATACTGATGGATACCCAGAAATAACAGATGGTGCACAACCCAACTTGTTCACCAAAAAATCCATGATTGCCTCTATCTTGTTGTCTGAAACCGTCATACACCATGGCTGGATTCTAAATGCTGCAGAAATCTTATCATCCGTCCAACCCCACTTTCTATAAATACCTTCCCTCCTTAACCATGTGGATCTAGATATTGCTAACTTCACATGAACAGCAACAACAAATTTAATTTTTAAAGGGTCAAATCTCGGCTCCTTAACTTCCTGCACCGCCTCCTTAAATTTCTGAGAAGACGACTTCAACGCGCTCGGGAAGTATTGTATAAACCTAACAATATGTGATTCAGGAACTCCCTCTTCCCTCATCAGTTCAATATTAGGTTGTAAACAACTGCCAAGGTCACAGAGAATACCAGCATAGCGAAAAAGAACATTTGTGAGATTTTGGTTGGACTGAAGCATGCTGCATAAGAAATCAAAGGAGGGAATGATTTCCTTCTCCAAGCTTCTTAGGAGGATTGTAGGGCAATTCATCATGATGTGGCGTATGTCAGGGTCTGAAAGCCCCTTGGACTTGAAATAATCAATCTTTGGCTGCACAGATTTCACAGAGTTGGCTGTAAGGAGCCATGGTGTTTTTCTGATAATACTTAATGCCTGGGTTTGTGTGAAGCCATGGTTCTTGAAGAACTCAAACGCCAACTCTGGTTTTTCGTTAGTTTCAAAATTCAACCGCTTGGAAACCGAAAGGGCGCGTTTTGGTGAGAACCCGCAAGTGTCAACGAGGTATGAGACAGTAAAGGAGTTACCTTTTGATCTTGAACAAGTGGTGGCGGTGGCGGTGGCGGTGGAGCGGAACTTCGCATAAAGCCATGGATGATTCCACAAAGAGTGTGGTTTTGATGTTGAAAGAGAAAGGGTTCTTCTGGTAAGAAAATGAAGCATATTTAGGATTAATGGGAGCAGGATAATCAAGTAAACTTACCAATTGGAGTGTTGGGGGATCAAATTGAAACTACATTCAATTTTGAAGCAAACCCTAAATTCAATACGACCGTTACGAGAAAGGATGAAGTGATGAAGTAAATCCACCTCAGAGAAAGCAATTTTTTTTAAGATAAATTATGCACAAGGTCTCTATAGTTTAAGTGAAATTGAAACCGGGTCTATAGTTTAAAAGTTTGTAATTGAGTCCCTATATTTATAAAAAAAAATTGTAATTTAGTCCTTATTCGAAGTTGACATTAAAATATTACGATTGTACCCTCACTATTTCCTTTAATGGCCTTCTTATTTTTCGGTTTTTAATCACGTGCTCTTTCAAGTGAGTTTATACTAAAATCGTTAACTTACTCATTTCAAATGAGTGCGATTGCGATGTGAGAGCACTAAGTGACGAAAGTGAGGGAGGGAAGAATGTGTTTTTCTTTGTGAATTCGTCAATTTGATGGTAGCTTTCATCGTTTATGGGGAGGGGTAATTTGGTCAATCACAATTTTATCTAATGTAAAATATGGAATATTTTAAAGAATATTTAGTTAAATTAAAAGTTTTTTGAGCGGCAGGGATTAAATTGCATGTTTTTTTATGAATATAAGGACTCAATTACAAACTTTTAAACTATAGGGATCTGGTTGCAATTTCATTGAAACTATAGCGATTTGGTATATAATTTAACCTTTTTTTTTACTCTCAAAGTGCAGCTGAGTGTTTGTTGATACATCAGTTTTTTTTTTGGGATACATCAGTTTGAAATAAAAGAAAAGAATTTAAGCTAATCAAACATTAATTAACTTTTAAATTTAGGGTTAGAATTCAAAAAACGAAATAATTTATTTTAGGGTAAAACATATTTTTTTCCCTAAAATTTGTTAGAAGTTTAAAAACTACATGTAAATTTAACTTTGTTTCAATTTTATGCTGAAAATTTTCAATTTGAAACAAATAATGATATAATGTTGTGCTTAGTTTGCTTTTTTTGAAGATTATTAGTGTCAACTTATTACTAAATTAATTTTGTATTTCTTGAAAAATTAATTATTAGACATATATTTGATGTAAATAGAAAACGCGTTAAGGATACAATAAAAAAAATAAAACTTAAAAGAATTTTTAAAACTTTTAGCAAATTTTAGAGACAAAAATATATTTTACTTTTTTTTTTTAAAAAAAAAGTTGGCTAATTTTGACTAAGAAAAATTATGAAAAATATCCTCTAAAATAATTAAATTTGTAAAATTGTAAAATAATGCTTTGATTAACTTTTGAATGTGTAATTTACTAATTTTACTAATTTACTAATTTTATTAAATTATTCTTTTTAAAATTATGAAAAATATCCTCTAAAATAATTAAATTTGTAAAATATCCATCATCTTAATTTAAAGGTAATTAAAGTATTATTCTTTTTTAACAACTTCAGAGTAGTTTGATTCGAAAATCTTATATACATTAGGTAATCAACACAAATTTATCAAATATTAACCAACAATTTTGAAAAGGTCCAATTTATCCTAAATTGTTTTTAGTCACTTTTTGTACATTTATTCATTTTTCCCTTTTCTACACCACAATTTCAGGTAACATCACAAGTCACCTACCTCCACCTCTACCCTTAGCCACCATTGGCCGCAACCGACATCAATTTTCCTGCGGCCTTCAGTTGATTGGCAGCCGACGACAACGATTATCCAACAACTTCTTTCGACATATTTTCCATCAATCACCTCTATTTAGGAAAAATTACCAAATCTACTCATCAAAGTCATAATCAGTGACAAATCTATCCATAAAAGAAAGAAATTAACTTTATACCCATGAAAGATTAGATTAGGTTGACAAAACTAACCAAACCTTAAAAAATTATTCAAAATTCAAAAATTGCCCTTTTTAATTTTGATTAACCCTAAATCCCCAATTCCACTTAACCATCAAATCCTTCCACACTATGCTGCTGTCGCCGTCAGCACCACCGCGATGCTACCACTACATCCTCCACATACCAATAACAAACATATATGGTCACTCAGACTATAAACCCAATTTTTGGAACCCCAATGTTTCTTTTTTTATTTGTAAACCCATCGCCACTATTATTAATTGCGATTTGTAGACCTTTTGTTGCTGCATTTCTCTTCCCCATGTTGTCGCACTTGTGGCTGCGTTGTCACTGTGCTGTGGCTGCCTTTCTCTTACTTGTGATGTGCTCTATTCAAGTCCATCTCCTCCCTCCGCCTAGTGCTCTGGTCAGATTATGTGTATCAAAGTTGTAGTCTTTGAAGGTGATAAATGCATAATGCATTAGTTTTTGTAATATGAAATTTTGTTAATTGAAAAAGAAAATGTGAGTTTGTATATTCTGAAGGTTATATTTTGTTTTTATATAATTTTTCTTCCTGTGGTAGTGCTTCCTTGTCATGGTGCTGGTACTGGCGCCACAAAGAATTTGTTTATTTGAAAAGGAGAATGTAAATCCCATAGAAGAAGTCAGAGAATACAATTTATATTTTTTATTTCATTGATAATGGAAGTAGGTTTACAAATAGAAAATAAAAGAGAAGGTGGTTCTAGGAATTTTGGAATAACCATGTTTATTATTGGTATGATGGAGGAGGTAGTGGCGGTGGTAGTAGTGAGGAAGGATTTGGATGATGATGGTGTCATTGGGAATTTAGGGTTAAGTAAAATTAAAGGGCAATTTTGGAATTTTGAATAATTTTTTAGGGTTTGGTTAATTTTGTTAACAAAATCTCATCTTTTATGGGTATAAAGTTAATTTCTTTCTTTCATGGATAGATTTGTTAGTGATTATAACTTTCATGGGTAGATTTGATAATTTTTCCCCTCTATTTATTCTACCATTGGTAATATACATAACGTTTTATACCAATGTTTTGAGAATCAGAATTGATCGACCGGTTAGTCCGGAAAACGTGAACCGATCTATTGTTCGGTCCGGTTCAAATGAAAAAAATTGGTCAAATCAGCAATAACAATTAATCGGTTAAAATGGTTTGATTTTTTAAGGAAAAACCTATTTTTAATAAATAATAATAATAATATTATATTTTAATAATTTTATATTATACTTTAAATTATTTTATTATATATTTAAGTAAATCGATCTAATCATAATTCGATATCGATTAGACCTTTAAACTACTGAACTAGTCACTCTACCAATACAATGATAAGTCTTATTCTTGCAACCTTATTTTATATGAACTATTTCACTTAGATTTCAAATGATATATATGTTAGTCGATAAGCACATTATATTCAATACTCAAGAGGGGGGTGAATTGAGTATATAAGCAACAATAATAAATTTTTGCGAAAATATAAATAACTTGAATATAAAAGACTCAAGTAAATTAAATTTGTAGTAAGCTAGGACTTAAGCCACTCCTTAAGTACTTACAAGTAAGTCCACAAATTTAAAGTGCTTGTTTCAAGTAAATTGAATTAGTATTTCACCAATCGGACTTAAGCCACTCCTTAAGTACTTACGAAGCTACTTTACAATTCAATTTAAATGATCAAATATAAATGACAATAATATAAAGAGTTGAGAC